>QANZ01044545.1:0-86790 GCA_003254925.1 Chamaecrista fasciculata
TTCTTTAAATCAATATTGTTGGAAAATAACAAATTAGTTATAACCTCCTAAGAGTTAGGTTAGTTATTTTAATTTATTAAATTCCAACAAAAAGGAAAGGGGAGAGGCGCATGGCTTGGGGAGATCTTGGAAGATTTGATCTTCCAAATTGATTCTCCAAGATTGCATTTTGAATCCAATTTTAATATTATGGTAATATTTTAAATTGGAATTCAAGTCATATAGTTTTGATATGGAGATATCATAATCTTATGATTTGATAATTATATGATTTTAGGGTTTCATAAATTATAATTATCAAAGTCCCCAAACCCTATAAATAGGAAGCCATAAGTCGACTTTTAGAGAAAGATAGAACCAAGAGAGAAATTTTGATTTTTGCTCTAGGTGGAAAAGAGAGATCACAAAAGGTGAGAGCCTCATGCATGTTTAGAAGTCGACTTTAGCCTAGTTCTTCACAAGGGAAAATTTGATTTTTCTCTTGGTGAGGAGAGAGAGAAAAAAATCGCAGCCTTGTTTTTCTAGAGAGAGAAAGTGGCGCACAACTCTAAAGTGTTTAGTTTTGTGTGACAAGGTTGTGTGGGATCAAGAATAAGATTCTTGATCAAGGCGCCATATAGTTCTTGGAAAATTCAAGAAGAGTTCTTGAATTAAAGAACACCGTAGATAAAGGTTCCGGATTCACTTGGAGAAGTGAAGGAGGCTAGCACCTAGGCATCTCCAAAACTGTTCGTGTGGATTACCGGCGGAGGAAGGACGCGTCACGTGGACTTCTAGGATACGCCCCTTTCAACTAAACCGATTGAAACTCGTGAGGTATACCACTATCTAAAAGTTTTAAATTCAGCTAGCGGATCCGTTTGGGAATTCTAGGCCCTTGCGCGATTTATCTTAAAGTTTTATTTTTGTTTTGCTTCCGCTGCGTTTAGGCGCCCCTGAATTCCCCAACAGTGGTATCAGAGCCACGCTAATCCTTGGATTTAAAACTGTTTTGTGTACATGTGATGTATGATATGTGTGTTTACCGCTTTCAATCACCGTTTTTAGTTTTACGAAAATCCACCGATCAATTTTTGCTAAAAGTCGATTTAACAATCTAAGGTGCAAATTTATGTATGAGATACATAAAGAAATCAATGACAAATTAATTTATGTCTGTTGGACAACTCAAGAAAGACTTTCTTCGGCGAGAGTAATTTTTGGCCTCCAAAGTTCTAATCATCTATACTCAAAAGTTCTTATATAATGTGATGATGTTTTTGTTAATAATAATGATAATAAGTTAATAACCTTTTAAAATAACTTTTTTAAAATATAGGAATAAATGTAGCTCTCATATTATGAATAAAAAAAAGCGAAAACATATATTTTAGCCCTCAATCGATAAGATGACTTGTAATTTAATCTTTCAACAATTATTACGTCAAATTAGTCCTTCAAAGATAACATTCCTTGCAATGTCATCTTTATACCAAATTTTGTCAATAATTTGATGGCTATTTAGAGAATATTAACTTAAGATTTTTTTTAAATTACATAAAAATGATATTATTTTTTTTATAGGATAAAAAAGATATTATGTTAATTTTTTTTTTTTGGCCAAAAGATATTATGTTAATTTAGTTATATGTATATAAAGAAATTCAAACTTAAGGATACATTAAAAGGAGTTTTATCTCTGAGCAACTAAATTGATGGAAATGGTCGTTGAAGGACTAAATTGACATCGACTCCTTCACACTTTTACACGTACCACACCATTCTTTTGATTGAACTTGTTACAATATTAAATCAACATTTTCAATAATTCAGCAATGTATGTAAAGTCTACTGGCGTGTTCAAATTGAAGTGGATGCACTTCATTCGATCATTTCATCACTGATGACAAATAGCCAAACCTCTCAAGGAATAGCTGGGTTAGTCCAAGCCCAAGTAAGATGACTCAAATACCATTGGAAAACCTTTTATATATATCCCTCTATCAGGTATACTCTATGCCAAATCTCTTTTTGGCCTCTCTTATACCATACTGATTTAGGCGTCGGAATCTCACTGTGGGTGACCTCCCCCACGGCTGGGTTAATTCTTGCAAGTAACGGAAATATGGAGCTGGCCGAAGATGTTCGATGACTTATCAATCACATTCTTTTGTGATCATCCCTACTTCCTAAGCCTCAAATGCATCCTCCAAAACAAGACTTGCAGACATTATGTGCACAGGGCATTGTCATATAGGAGAAACCATTGTTTTGCATCATCTGAGGAAACTGAATCCTGCATATTGAAACAAGTCAAAGTAAAATTAAAAGATATTAATGGATATGAGGATAGCATTTAATTGGAAAGAACAAATCAAATTCTAATTATAATCATATATAAGCAGAGAATCCAGTACTCAGCCATACATGATTGATTTAACTTTTGAGGGTATAAATGCAAAATAGGAGAAAAAAAGACTGATTAAAATGGAGACCAAAAAAAGATAGAGGGAGAGAAAGAAGGGATATAGTAAGGTTCACATATCAATAATACATGAGATTACCAAAAATTGGCCTTGTGAGGGTCATCTGTAAATTGGTAGCATGTGTTGTAATAAACTTAAAAAGTGAAATTTTGAGAGCAATGTCAACATTTTTGACATAGAAAAATTAAGTCTCAGCATGTCAACTCATGTTTAATGGCCATATGCTAACATAATTACATTTTGGACTAACAGAGTGATATTTTGAAGACCACTATGAAATAAAAAGGATGTTTTAGGATCCAAATGGAATTCACAATTATGAGGACCCATTTGAATATTTGACTTTAATTTAATATTTTAGCCTTTTTCTTTTTGGTCAGAAAGATGAACCTTCTATTCATAAGAAAAATAGCACAAAGCCATACAATAGGGAGACTAAGTAAGGTATAGATCTAACAATGACAATATAGTCTTATGCTCCACAAAATAGATTAAATCAGCATAGGAGTAGAAAAGAAAATTTTAGGTAACACACTCAAGAAAGAAAATAAGAATAAACATCCTATACAATCATATCAGATCTATTAAATTTTTAGAAAATAAAGAAAACTTAAAAAGATCTAATTGAGACGCAACACACTCCTTATCGATCTCTCTTTGAGAAATCAATCTTCTTCGTCGCTATAATATTTTCTCCTTTTGGGTCACAAAAATTTTGACAATCTTCCATGTGCAATCATTAACATTTATAATACTTAAATCAAAAACTACTTTTTGTCAAAATCATTCATTCATTTAGTTAATTTGATTTAATATATAAAAAACAAAAAAAAATATGCTCAGTTTAGAAGAATATATCAATTAAGAATATGATCAATAATCAAATATATATATACCTTTAGTATATCATTGATCTGATTTATAGAAGTCGCTTTCATATTTTTTTTGTTTGCTTCATCATCATCTTCATTTTGATCAGATTCTTCCATCGCTTGGATCTCCAACTTGTTAAAGTAAGGTGATAAAGAAAAAGAAACCCAAAGTTTAATCTAAGGGGTGACTGCTGTGTAAATGTGCGGCGCCTACTGTGTAAGAAATGATTTGTTGTATTTTATTGGTGGTTCAATACTTTATATATCACTACCTCGAGAAAAGATCTAGGGTTGAGTTTTACATTTAGATAGATAAAATTATTCTGGAAGCTTCTACTTATTGTCGTTGTTTTAACTTTTTGAAATTGTCGACAGACACATTCGACAACTTTCTTTCTATGGTTGGTCATCATATATTAAATCTAGATAGATATAATTATTCTGGAAGTTTTTATTAATGTTTGTTATTTTAATTTTTTGAAATTTTTGGCAAACACTTTCGATAAATCTTTATTTTAGGATAAGTCGTCAAGTATTAATTTAGATAAATACATTTATTTTAGAAGTTTTTACTCATTGTCGTTGTTTTAACTTTTTGAAATTATTTTCTATAAAAAAAAATTGTCTTGAAATTGTTGATATTACAAACACATTTGATAACCTTCTTTTCCTTCTGGTATTTTACTTTTTTGTTTTAATTAAAAGGTTGTAGTTTGGTCATAACATTCTAGTATTCAAAAGTCTTTTCTTAATTATTAACTTCTTTTTCACCAAGAAAAGTTTTCAACACTAAATGAAATATTGAAGATGAAATATAATCTGAATATTTCTAACCACGGGTTGTTAAGAAAATGGAATTTAGCGAGACTAAAAAAAATTCTGGAGTCTTATATTTTTTTTCGAGTAAATTACACTTTGGTATTCTGTTTTAAGAACCGATTTCACTTTGGTACTTGGTTCTTTCAAAAGTGATATTTCGGTACCCTGCAATTTGTCCATTTTCTATCATGCTTTTTTTTTTAATGTTATTTTGGGGCATTTTACATTCATTTAAGAGTCAATTATATGTCTTTTTATCCTTTTATGATAGAATATGGTGCTTGAGGTTTAAAGTTTATTTGAACTAATTTTTAGTGATTATATGATTTTATCGTGTTTATGTTTATAAATTGTTTGATCTTGCTTTGTCTAGAGAAATCACGTAGTCTTCGGTGTTTTTGATCAGGTCCTAAGCTTTGGAAATCTCAAGGAAAAGTCGAGGATGCAAGGAACCGAGCCAGATACATGCTAGATGTGCTGCATGCTGATTCTTGCCTTCGCCAGTTGTTTTGCCGGATGACCTATCCGGCGACTTTTGCAGATTTTTTGTTTTCATGAGCCCAAGCCCATTTCTCCAAGATCCGACTCGACCCAACCTTCTCTAACCCGAAAATCAACTAACTTTTGAGATTTTAGGGTTATTTTACCTCATTAGGGCAGCAACCAACGATTCCTTCATCACCATCTCCATTTCTTGCCATTTTCATCCCCTTGAAGCTCTCTTGGTGGCTATGGCTGTTGGGTCTGATTTTGGGCTTGGTAGAGCTCGTTTTTGCACCATGAGTAGCTGAGCATCTTCACCCGGAGGAGCAATGGAGTTAAGCTTGAGCTAGGAGCACCATTTGAGGGAGTTTTCTCACGCTTTCTAGGATTTTTATCTTAGTTTTCTTTCTCCTTAGTTATGATTATGAACTTAGATGTAAACTTTGGTTATTTTGCTAGACTTAAGAGTTTGAATTAATGTTTCCATTCATACATGGTTGTAATTCTTAGGGTTGATGTAAATCATGAGGATTATGACTTGTAGTGTGATAGCTTTGTAATTGGTACAACTACTTTGTTGTTTAACTCAAATCATCAATGCAATGAGGATTTCATTTCTAGTTATGAATTTGTCTTGTTTGAGGTGTGTTCATGATTAGTGTGTTAATCCAAGTCACTTGGGTACCAAAGAACAGGGTACCAAATTGTTAACGGTGCAAAAAACAGGGTACTAAAGTGTCACTTTTGAAAGACCAGGGTATCAAAATGAAATCAGTCCACAGAACAGGGTACCAAAGTGCAATCTTCCTTATTTGTTTTTGCTGGCATTTGTTTTATAATTTAGTTCGGAAAAGGCACGAATGATGTGTTATAATTCTTCTTAGTCCTTTAATTTATGACACAAACATGATCATATCAATTGAATTGAAACATGAAAACGTCATGTCTGTTCCTAAAAGTTCTTGTTTTTCAATATATAACGCTGGTGCAGGCTGCAGCAACCCAATTGTGAAGAGGATTGATAAAGAAGCCACTAAAAAAAATATGTATGTATTCAGCAAAACAAGGTATGCCATTAATTACAATATTCAGAGAATTTTGTATTGCCACTACAACATAGGATACAAATGCAAATTCTGCAACCAAAATGTAAACTGTTTTCACAACAAGTTTACACACCTCTTCTCTTCTGAAACTAAGAAACTCTGATCTGTCACTAGCACTGTTAATTGAGACTTCAAAATTGCAATAAGTTCATCCTATTTCAGGGGCAATATCCATATTCTATTATACATCAAAACGGTGCCAAAATAAAGGAGAGAAGGGAACAACAATAGATACACTCTCACACATATGAGAGGAGTAAATAAGACACTCTGCATACTTTGCTCTGAGCATATCAGTAAGGCTTTCAGCTCAGGATTCTGAAATTTTTGCCGGCACGGGATTCGTAAACAAAATCCAACTGAGGGAAGATATGGAAAAGAAGATCATCAACAAGCTTCCAATACCACAGTCTCCATCGGCTCCAAAACATAAGGGGCATGATGACAAGTGCAAAACCAAAAGAAAATCCCAATTCAGCAATTAAGAAATTCCAATCAATTGAAATCCTACATTCAGAAAGTGTAGGATGTTACAACACTTCATCACCACCACAATTTTCGGTCAAGGGAGGCTCACATAACCCTTTGTTGCCTTCAAAAGAAGCTGTTTCAATTGACTCAATTTGAGTACCTTTTGTGGTATTGGCCCTTCAAAATGATTGGATGAGAAATCCAAGGAAGGGAAGACAGTGAGAATGTGTGAGTGCAGACCTTTGTTGAAGATTGTGATTGATAATGTGCGAGTCTCTTACCATCTTCATTCGAATATTTTTGTTGATAGCTGTGAGTGTCTTTTGAAAACTCTGAGAATCAAAGTTATCGAAGATATAAAAAAAAAACCCAAGTGGCCAAACCCATTTTAAGTAGTATATTTAACAAAAAAAAACTAAATTTATTGTAATTTCATATTATAAATCTCACAATTTTATCTTTCTTGAACTAAATTAAAAAATTTATTATTTTTCAAAGATCACATTTTTGAGTTGTTATGAACTTATGATCCTACTTGTTGTTTCTAATATACAATTAATGATACATATCAGTTGAGTCTGAGTGGAGAAGAGAACCATAGAAAATCTTGATTCTTGTCCTTCCAAGAAATTTAATTGGTGGAAAACTCACAAAGGTTGTCCAAAACAGTTATATAACTTATATCTATACTATATTATATGTGGGAGAAGCTTTCTGATCGTCTTCCCACTTATACTAAAATAAAAATATTACATGTAATTAAAATAAGAGGAAACTTACTATTTGGTCCCTCATTTTTTACTGAGTCAACGATTTGGTCCCTTATTTATTTTACATACGCAAAGCCCCTAGTATATATATATATATATATATATATTTGGACTCACTGGGAATATAGATATGAACTTTAATATATATATATATATAAAAAAAAAAAAAGGCTTTCACTTGCTTGGTAAAGTGTATATATCAGAAACTGAAATCACAAACATACTTCAAAGTTACAAACAACAACGCAAGAAAATCAAACTATCAAACAAGATTCAAAGCATTGAAAACCATGAAACTCTAAAAACAGAGTTGGAAGAATCACCACAGCTTATACATTCTTAACGACAACATGGCATATAGTTCTAACACAAATTACAAAGGGAAATTACAATAACGTCACACTCAAGTTTTAAAACACATAAACTCCAACGAATTAAGATGCTACAATCACAACAAATCACTTTTCATCTCTTATTTTGTCTCGCACTCCAGCTGCATAATACTTGAATATGCTTGTGACACAACAGTACACAAGTGTCTTCAAGCTAGTATCTTCACCTAAAATTTACAATAATAAAAGACATAGATAATCAATGCTGTTAAAATCAATTATTGGTAAAAACATAAAAATGTATAGAAACAACAAACAAATTATAAACTTAAACTTGATCAGTTTTAACCATTTCATCTTTTTATTTTTAGAGAAAAATTCTTCTCTGTATTGTACTAGAGTGGCCCAGCAATCCAAAAGTTAACAGAAATTGTTATCATTTTCAAGGTTAGACCCAAAAAAAAGGGGTTTTGTACATATATAGTTTGAGACATATGTATCCTCTAAGCCTCTAACTGCCATCTTTACTAATGTTATATTTTGGTCATCCTATGTAATGGTAGGGGAAGAGGAAACTATACTGAGCTATATTCTAATCACATAAATTTCAAATTTTAATATACTTCACCTAAACTGCAATAAGAAAAAGGAGAAAAGAACATATATATATGAGTTAACATTGTCGTTTAAAAGCAATGTACACAATACCTTAAGGAAAGAGAGAACATGAGTTAAAAAACTGGAGTCATAAGTTATTGCATGGTTTTTACACATTAATTTTAACTTACATATTCTATATATATATATAACTTTTTTTACTTTTTTGTGAAATTCAAAAATTTAACTAAGAGTTAACTTTAGCATGTATGTGTGATTAGATTAATACTAAAATAAAAAGAAAAATATGAAATATATCTATAATGCTCTGCAACCACTTAAGTATATAGCTTTAGCTTATTGGAACGCAATAAAAAAAAAACGCACCTTTTCTAACGACTCCAACGAAGAACTGCATACACTTGTCCTTCATGGGTTTGGAAATCATGATAAAGTTGAGGGAAAATGCTACAAAGAATGTTGTCCACAAGTTTCCAGTACCATATCCTCCATGCCTTCTTATAGAAAAGAGGACCTATGATAATTCCCAATCCAAAAACAACTCCAGAAAATACAAAATGCCAATCAAATTCCAACCCAGAATGTGTGTGGTGCTTAACTTCTGGTGAGTTAATCAACTCACCACAATTTCTTACTAAGGGAAGTCCACATAATCCTGGATTACCGATAAATGAAACTGCTTCGAAGGATTGAATCTGCGTGCCTGTGGGGATTTTTCCCTCAAGATGATTATAGGAGATGTTTAGGAATTCAAGGAAGGACAAACTTGAAAGCTGTGATGGAATCTCTCCAGTGAAAGAGTTGCTTGATAGGTCCAAGGACTCGAGCTGTTTCAAGTTCCCTATGGATGATGGGATTTGGCCTGAGAAAGCATTATTTGACAAGTTGAGGATAAGGAGTGATTTAAAGTCCATCATTTCTTTTGGTATTGGCCCTTCAATTTGGTTCGATGAGAAGTCGATAGAAGTGAAGACAGTAAGAATTTTCTTCAATGTCACTTGCTGACCTTTGCTTGCAACTGTCACTTGATCCTGATAACAAAATGAATTATTTTCTTCAAAGCGTAGTTGATTGAACTTTGATGCTGCTTCATCTTCATCTAGCATCATTGTCTTCCAGCTTTTGAAGAATTCTCCTTGTAGAATGCCATTAAAATTGTTGAAAGCTATATCCACTATTTGAAGTTGATTCCAAATTCCCGTGATATTTAGACAACCAATGGAACCATGGAAGTTATTTTTCCTTAAAACTAAGACTCGGAGTGTAGACACATTCTTCAAAAAACACGGAAATGTATCATTTATCCTGTTATTTCCAAGGTCCAATACCTCCAAACTAGTGCAATTGGACAGAGACTTGGGAATTGGCCCTTGTAAGATATTACCATTAAGATCTAGTGTCCTTAACTGACATGAAGCTTGAAATTCATTAGGAATATCACCATCGAGATTGTTTTCTCGGAGATTTAATACACTGAGCATCTCACTTTTCGCTAGACAGTGGGGAATCATCCCATTAAACTTGTTGAAGGAAAGATCAAGCACTTCAAGCCCTGAAGAATTGCAGAAAGAATCAGGAATTCTTTCATGAAGAAAATTATGTGAAAGAGAGACCGTGGTTAAATAGGCACCAATGTTAGGTGGAATAACTGAGCTGAAGTTATTACTTGAGTAATCCAAATAGTAGGCCTCTTCAGGAAATGGTGGAAGCGGACCTTGGATGTTGTTGTCATGTAGGTCAATCATATAAAGGCCAACACTAATGTTATGCAGGGGTCTTTCTAGCATCACCAATGAATTGTGAGAAAGGTTTAATTGACCAAGAGAGCCAAGTTGCCAGATCCAACTTGGTAATGTTCCTGAAATTTGGTTGTTTGAAAGGTCTAGATAGGATAATCTAGATTGGTTTCTCAAGAAACGCGGGAATTTTCTCAACTTGCATGATGCCAATGACACATCAGTCATCATCTTGGGAAATGAAGACAGGTGAGCATTCTTAACATTGGAGTCAACTGACAGATTGTTGTTTGAAAGGTCAAGTACTGTTAGATTTTCAAGTCTAGATATCATCATATCTAGATATAGCGTGCCATTGAACTTGTTTGAAGACAATCGAAGGGAGTTTAGTCTTTTAAGATGAAAAATAAATTCCGGAATCTTCCCTTCTAAATTGTTACTGCTTAAATCAAGTTGTTCTAACATGAAGGATGATGAGTTAATTGAAATAGCATTCAACTGACCTTGAAAATTGTTGTTGGAAAGGTCAATACTTTGCAGCATTGGGAGTGAAAATAGAGACGATGGAATGCTGCCATTGAGGAAATTGTGATGTAACTGAAGGGTGACCAGTTCTCCAAGGCCTTTGAAGTGAGCAGATGAAATTCCACCACTAAATTTATTATGAGAGAGGTCTATAAGAGAGAGTTTTTTGGCCATTCCAAAGAGTGGGATTGGACCTGTAAAGTTGTTGAATGACAAGTCCATGTAAGTGAGCTCATTCAGATATGACATTGAAGCTGATATTGTTCCATTTGAATAGCAATAAGAAATATCCAATTTGGATAAATGAAGTAGGTTGCTTATGGAATCTGGTACCCCTCCAGAGAAACTTGTACAACGTAGCGTCAATTCTTGAAGAGATCCACTTTTAGGGAAGCTTGGAAAAGAAACTTGAAGATCAAGATTATATGAAATGTCAAGAGAAGAAAGTGATTGTATCTGGAATATCTCTTTTGGAAACCTACCACTGAAATCACAATGAGCAAGATTGAGATAGGTCAAATTTGAGAAATTAGCGAAGAACTTTGGCATAGGCGCGTTAAAATAGTTCCCCTCCAGATGAATTACTGAGAGATTCTTTAATGTTTTTAGTGAAGAATCAATGGGGCCTAAAAGATTGCAATTCGACATGCTCAATACCTGTAAATGAGGCAGAGATGATGATAATGCTTGACCCCATTCTTTCCCCTCAAGTGGTATGAAGATACCATCAAGATATATTTCTCGAATTTCAGTTAGGTTCTGAACAAGCTTCACTAGATTGGGAATCTCAAGTGTCAAAGTGAATTCTTCGTAGTAAAGAGCTGAAAAATCAAGAGTGACTAACCTTGTCAGTTGACCAATCTCGACCGGTATCTGCTCTATAAAGCCAGCATTTGACAAATTCAAATAAGTCAAATTCTTCATCTTTACAATTTCATGTGGAATCTCAGAATCGAAGTAATTGTGAGCCAAGTTCAATTTCTGGAGATATTGGAGATTGAAGAGAGTGCTTGAATTGTCTAACCCACCAGCAATGTGTTCCTCACTGAGGTCAAGACCAGTGACATGTCCCTCCTCATCACAAGTTACACCATTCCAGTCACAGCAAGGAAGGCTTTCATTCCACAATACCAGCTTTGGGGAATATGCAGAATCAAATATGAGTTCATTCTTTAGTTGGAGCAATAACAATTTCTGATCCTCAAGACAGTGGCCAGAAAGTAGAGAAATGTTGATACTGAGACATACCCAATACTGGAATATGAAGGAAAACCATGAAACTGATGAGATTCTCATTGGAGTATACTGTGAGAGACACACAATTGTGAAGAGTGAGGACTGAGAGATTGAAGAGTGAAGAAAGTGTAGTCCAAATATGACTTTGGATTTGACAAGAAAACGTGTCTGAGGATTTGGTTGAAAGGCTCAAAGATGGAAAAGCAGAAAAAGAGTTGGAAAACGTGTTGTATACAATCTAAGATAAAATATCAATATAGATTCGTTGCACTTATAAGAAATTTAAGTGGAGTGGAAAAGTCAAAAACTTATCTTATGTGGAAATTGTGGCAGGACATTGGAACCAATCTTAGTTGGAGCCTGGACATATTTGCAATACCAATACTTTGCATAATATTCTCAGATTAAAAGCAATTCCCATGTCCTACTGTTTTTAAGGGCTTGCATGCAATTATTTTTGTTTGTTTAATTACTTTGTGAAGATCGTTTTCCCATATTCTCTTCCCAATAGACTCATAGCTTCCTAATTGGCAGTGACAAATTAGGGATTCACTGTCTCATTTGTGATCAGAGTTATAGTCATAGATAGATTATGGTTCTGCAGAAACTGAGGAAGATTTAGAGTTAGAGAGTGAGCTATATATATATATATATATTATTTGTGAAGTAGCTATTGACTGCTACAAACACATGGCTCATTATAGATGGCTATAAGTGGCACTCTAGAAGAGACAAATTTCTAAAGGTTTATATGCATAATATTCCATATATAAAGGAGCAAAGTGATAATAATATATAGTATAGATCCTTACTCTGCATAAATTAAATTAGTTCAATGGTGGGAATGGACTTGTAGTGTTGAAAAGTAGAGTCAACGCCAAATTGAAGATGTACTCTATCATTATCAGCACTTTATTTCTTCCTTTGAATTGAAGGGAATACATTTAATTTCCTTTTTGACTTTGTGAATTGAAGCATCATTTCTCATCTCTTTGATCCTAACTTGGATCATGACAACTGATTACACAAGAATTTATATTTAAGTTAAAATTTTCCTTGAATTTTAGAACTGTGTATTTTAATGAAGCTGAATTAAATATGTTTTCTGTGTATTAATGATGATTGTTGGGTATTAGGACTAATTGTCAAAGATGAAATTGTTCTTGATAAAATTTAATTATTATTATCATGTTTTCAATTTTGACATGAGCTAAAATCCAATAACACTGTACAATATTGGTTATATATACGTGAAAATCCAATAATGTAGAGTTATACAGATCATTGAATGATAATGGATTTTGAAGTTGAAGTTTCTTAAAATTTTCTCTTATGCATAAAGCAGATATTTTATAATATTTTTTTTTACTTTTCGTATTATTTAAATGGTAGATGAATCAATAATTATGATTATCATATAATAAATTTTTGGAAGATCAAGCAATTCCAACCTTGTAAGTTGAGAAATCTCCATTGGAATTGAACCTGCCCCACAAAACCAGTGACAGATCCAGTGAAGTCAAGTTCTTCTAGTTTTTATTTAAAGGTGGGACTGAAACAATAAAGGGAAAAGAAATAAAAGCGGTGGGATTCACATTTGAGATGTGAAAGGTTTCGGGCGTACCTGGATGTCGGATCCAAATACCCACGCGAAGACCCGGTCACAAACTCGAACTCGGATCCCCGTACAAACGGTCTACACCGCAAAAGCACACTGACTGGGAGAGACACCAGAGATAGATAAAAAATGAGAGCCACAACCGTAACTCTCTGAAAAACCAATTTGCACACCAAAATGAGACCCCCTTATCTCACGCATACATCCACGTTTTGGAGGCTATTTTTTCCTTTCTGAAAAACTGCCTTCCTCCTCTCTAAACGTGTGTGTGTTTTGTTTTTAATTAATATTAAAAACAATATTAGTGAAATTTAATTAGAGAAAAAATATCTATTCATAATTATTCAAAATAACTATGATAGATACTCCCCATAAATCTCAACTTCTCATAATCATTATCTATTAATTAATTAATTAATTAATTAATTAATAAGATCAATC
Organism: Chamaecrista fasciculata; assembly: GCA_003254925.1. NCBI lineage: Eukaryota > Viridiplantae > Streptophyta > Magnoliopsida > Fabales > Fabaceae > Chamaecrista > Chamaecrista fasciculata. The sequence continues at coordinate 13,493 of QANZ01044545.1, forward strand.
AATAATAATAATAATTATTATTATTTGATCACCTTAGACTAGGTCCAATCCACCAAGGGTGGACCCATATCCCAACAAGATGAGTTATGAATACTTAATTATGACTATGGATGACACTCCCTCGTACAAATGGAAGAAAAAAACTTTTAAAACGTGTTGTATGCAATCTAAGATAAAATATCAATATACAGATTCTTTGCACTTCTAAGAAATTTAAGTGGAGTGGAAAAGTCAAAAACTTAATCTTATGTGGAAGTTGTGGCAGGACATTGGAACCAACCTTAGTTGGAGCCTGGACATATTTGCAATACCAATACTTTGCATAATATTCTCAGATTAAAAGCAATTCCCATGTCCTACTGTTTTTAAGAGCTTGCATGCAATTATTTTTGTTTGTTTAATTATTGTATGAAGATCGTTTTCCCATATTCTCTTCACAATAGACTCATAGCTTCCTAATTGGCAGTGATAAATTAGGGATTCACGGTATCATTTGTGATCAGAGTTATAGTTATATGGTTATGTAGATGGCTATGAGTAGCACTCCCTTATGCAGACAAACGAGACAAATTTCAAAATGTATAAATGCATAATATTCCATATATGAAGGAGCAAAGTGATAATAATATATAGTACTAGTATGAGACCCGTGCACTTGCACGGGCCTATTCTTTGTCATTTCATTATTCTGGACAATTCTCATTACATGCAGAAACCTATGACTTGAGAGATGTGATTAAGTAGTAATAATATATATCATACATAATGTAGAAGTATAAGTTTGTTTAATATGATATTTCTTGACAATCAACAAAAGATAAAAATTTCAGTACTGCAGGCAAGAAAAGGAATTGAAAGAATGATATTTCTTGACAACAAAATATAGAAATCATTTGCAGAAAAATAGAGGACCTATCCAGAACGAAATACACCTACTTGGACAAAAAAATCGTTTGCTCTAATGATATGTATTAGAGAAATACACAAAAGTGGCTTCATTGAACGAAAATACAGAAAAATACAAAAATTGACATTGAACGAAAATACAGAAAAATACAAAAATTGACAGTTGTCACAGCCAAAAAAATACTGAATATTCCTTATTCCACTAAAGAAACTGACATTAAAATCTGGGCAAAGCACCTTTAGCGCTGTCTGCTTCTTAACAATTTCATTTGATTTGAACATCACAGCTGATATCCAAAGTGTGACAAAGAAACCTGCAATATCTCAAAAGTAAATATCACCATATTATATAAGAACCAAAGAATCTCAAATGTGACATCTCTAAGAAAGTAAACAACAAATTATAACAGATGCAATAAAATGGCCTCAAAACCCTTCTAACCTTGTTTTATATTCCTACTTAGCGAGATCAAATTAAATCTGTTATGACAGATTGTACATATATTAGTTTAGTGATTAAAAATGCAAAGGTTTTCATCACTCCCAAAGGCATGGAACCTCTCTATATTACCTTTATTCCACCAATCATATTCCTAAAAAATAAGGTTTCCAACACAACGAATAGCCAAGTTATTTGAACTGAAATCATGAACAACATCATGTAGAAAAGCATACATACACAAATTAGTTATAAAGTTTGCTTAGTGATTTTATCTTGTATTTTTACTGATTGTTATACCTTCTTTTAAAAAATAGATATATACATTAAAATAGCTTCTTTTTATGATTCTACCCAATATAAAACTTTCTTAGAAGAGGATACTACCTTGCATTTGAAACTCTTAAGTTTTGTTATCTTTTCTCCGGCATGCACTCAACTTTCACTTGCATTCTGTTCTTAGTGACAATGTTCAAACTTAGTATTTGCAACAAACTTTTGCACTTTTTCCCCTTGGTTGAGTGGCTAAATGTAAGAGAAGTGAGGATGGATTTGTTGTTTTCCAATGTACTGCCATTTCAAGTTTGAGACTTGTTACTTGATATGTTTGTTGCAGTACACCAGAAAATCTATCAATGGCGATTCTAACAGAACTCGCTGGAGCTGTACCCTTAATTGACAGATTTCAGGTGGGGAAAACAATATTCTAATCTACCTGCATTGCTGCAATATAGTTTTATAGGTAGATGGATTTTTAAAATTAATGCAGAAGCCAATTCAGTCTACTGGGAAACGGGGATTTTTTTCTAAAAGATCAGCAGGCTCCCAAGTCCAAGATAAATTTACATTTGAGGATATGTTGTGCTTCCAAAAGGTAATTAACTGAGTTTCACCAGGAATTGGCCTGAATTTCTAAACACATGTAGAGCTAACTTACAAAATTTTGTAGGATCCATCAAGCTAAATCAATATCATCAATGATTGTATTCTGTTGGTAATAAAATGCATCCGTAATTCAAAGCTAATCAATCTCTATGTCCTCTTCGGTAACTAATTTATAGGCTCAATGAATGAAATAACTAATAAGCTAATCAATCTTTACAGTGTGCCTAAAGATATATATGTGCTGAGACAACAGCAATATACTCGACCAAACATACATGGACAGAAGTTTTGAAGTACATGAGATTGTAACATATAATTTTTCAGATTTTCATGCAAATTTAGAAATGTGTGTGTATGTCAGTAACTAAAGAGGTTGAACTTACTGCAGCTTTAAATTTATGCCACCCATAATAGCACTCAAATATGATATAAGGACAAAGAAAACTGCTTATTTATAATGACTTGCTGCAATGAATTACTTCTGTCCCTAACTTTAGCTAATTAAAACCCAAAGAGACGTTATCTGTGGGACATACATAGTCCCTAACTTTTTAAAGATGACATTTCTTGCAATTTCATCCTTATACTCAAATTTCATTTTCCCAAATTTTATTTACATCACCAAAAAAATTATCAAATATGCATATCTTTACTGTCCTACCATGATATAAGATCATTTCTAACAAAAATTACAATTTATTTTATAACTTTTTGTGCTAAACTGGACCATTGAAGGATTTTATACACCTATTTGATTTCAAGATAGCCTCAAAGCTAACAGAAAAGTAAAATAACAAAAGAAACCAAAACTATAACAGAAAGAGGACTTACTTAACTGAAAGATAATAAAAAGAATAACAACTAAAAAATGAAATTCAACATTTCTACACATCTCTATCTCTAGGCATTCATTTGCTCAAAAAACAACCCTGTTGGCCACTGAAGATCAATTGAATCACATCCAAACCTCACTGAAGACCCAAAAACGAATTACCAAGTGATAAAATGGCTTTAGCGTATGTTGAAGGTGAATGCAGAATCGCAATTTATTGCACCGACTGTAAATCGGAATCGGAATCGGAATCGGAAGGTGAATGCTGCAGTGAAACTATGAAAAATAGATTTGAACTTAAAATCAAAAATCACCTTTAGGCTCTGCCATTAATCGCAACATGACTTTGAAATTGACCGAAAATTTCATCTCTCAAGCCAGAGAAGAACGAACTGTGGCTGAAGACGGCATATGGACGCCGGCTGGGATGTCACGTCGCGGCTGAGGATGGACGTCGGCATTCGACTGACGTTCCGATGATGATGGACGGTGGCTAGGATGACGGCAAATGGTGATGTTTTAACGTTTAGAAGGGAGAAGTTTAGGGAGAGAAGAAGGAGGTGGAATGCAAAAATGTGGCCTGCGTTTTGAAATGTTGAATTGATAAATTGAATTGTTGTATATTGAGATGAGATTTGAATTTCAAAATTTGAATTAGGAGAGTGAATATATAATAGATATTAGATATTGAAGCGGGAATATGAAACTAAGTAAAAAAATTAAATGTAAAACAAAATTGGAGGACACATGTCATAATATTAATGAGAGTGAGGAATTACAATTGGAAGTTACTCTCAACCAGAAATTGCCACTTATGCAAATGCAAACATTGTTTTGTTAAGGTTATTGATTGATTATTGAAGCGGGAATATGAAACTAAGTAAAAAAATTAAATGTAAAACAAAATTGGAGGACACATGTTATCTATATCTATATTTATATCTATATCTATAGGCTCCACCCCCTTATGGTTGGTCAAAAATAGTGAATTAAAAAATTAAAAAAGAAAAAAAAAATCACTCACTCACTCTCTCTCCCACTCACTCTCCCCATATGAGGTAATTTCAAATTGGTCCTAAATATTTTATAATTTTTCAAATTGGTCACAAACTTACTCTTTTATCAATATAAAAATTTAATATAATTTTCAACTTTAAATCAATTCAAACGTTACATACATATTGGCGTGTCCGTTAGGGCACGCCAAGCCCTAATAATATTAATGAAAGTGAGGAATTACAATTGAAAGTTACTCTCCACCAGAAATTGCCACTTATGCAAATGCAAACATTGTTTTGTGAAGGTTAATGATTGATTGATTGATTCTTACTCTTCATAAATTAAATTAGTTCAATGGTAACAATGGACTTGTACTTTTGAAAGGGAGAGTCAACGCCAAATTGAATATGTATTTTGTCATTCTCTTTTCTTCATGTGAGCATCTTAAAGTCCCATGGCGTGTTTGAAATAAAGGGCATTTCCTTTTTTGACATTGTGAATCATCATTCTCTTCTATATTGGACAGTGACATCAGCCAACTGTACTCTAATTAAGTTTCCATTTTTCAAAGAGTAATTTATACGTCCAAATTAAACTCAAATCATCTTTCATTTTTCTTTCTGTATAAATATGATTTCACTGAAATTTGATTTAAAGATAATTAAGTTATTGATAGATTGTCAAATCAGTTGGGTCATCAATTTAATAATATGAAATTTTCTACAATTTCATTTCAAGAATTAGAAATTTATTAAAAAAAATTAAAAAAAGATCTTAGAGTTTTGATGAATCAAAATCTTTCCTTTCTCATAAAATTTCTCCAACCAAGTCTTTAATTAATCATAGATTGAACTCAAATGTTTGTCATCTTTATCAAATTGGTCATTGGGACACAAAATAGCTATGTATCTCTATTGTTTGATTTATCTTCTATTTAAGGTCAAAAAACTTTTATATTTTCAAAAATAGTTTTTGGGGCACATTATAATAAGATTGATTTCCTATAATATATGATCATAATTAATTTAATTATTTTATTAAATATACCAATTGAAATTAAATAAAAAACATACTTGATTATTGATGTTTAAAATATTGTACTTACTGTTAAATTTAAGTTAATATTTTACTAAAAAAATTATATTTATTGTAATTATGTATTTTAAAATATTAGTTTTTTTTTCCAAAATAAAAAAATTATAGTTAGATCATCATATTTTGTTATCATTACTTACTGAATACCTTGCATGAAAAAATTATAGTTTTATTATAATTTCATAAAAAATAAATATTTTATAATTTATTAAACTATTTAGTGAAACTAAATATTAATTATTTAATTTGTAAATTAATTAATGAGAATATTCTCCAAACAATTCAAATTTACTTTCAAGTTTTCATTTAAGTAGTTGTATTTGAATATCGGTAGGACTAAATTGTATTTATTTTCTAGATTTAGGACTGATATGTAATTATCTCCTTTCTCCTATTTTCCAAAATTACATTTGGACCCCAAAAAGTTTTTGTAATTTTTATTTTAGTCCTCAAATATCATGATCTAGGGATTTTTTTTGTAAATTTTGAAACTATTTGGGGGCATTCTGTAATTTTTGAAAAATGTTTGTAAAGTTTATCTTCTCACCATCAAAACACACAATTTTAGGACTAAACTGCATTTATTTTCCAGATTTAGGACTAATATGTAATTTTATTCTTTTTCCAACATTTTTCATAATTACATTTTGACCCAAAAATTTTGATATAATTTTCTTTTTAGTCCTCAAATATTATGATCTAGGGACGTTTTTGAAAATTTTGAAACTATTTGAAGGCATTTTGTAATTTTTGTAAAAGTGCTAACAATTTTCTGTTAAATCTTGATGGAAAATAAGCACAGGGTACCAAAGTGCTAACAACACAAACCTCAGGGTACCAAAGTGTCAAATTTTGTCTTTAAAGGTACTAAAGTGGATTCGGTCCTAACCACAGGGTACCAAAATACATTTTACCCTTTATTTATTCCTTCACTTCACACACACTTTTACATTGCTTTGCTACACTTTTAATAGAGTGACAATAAGACAAAATTCCGATTAATATTGTTGGTCTCAAAAATAGATAGAGAGGTAAGAATTTATCGAACGAACCGCACATTACTATCTCCGACATCTACTCCTTCAGACTTTTACATGTACCACACCATTTTTTTATTGAACTTGTTGCAATATTAAATTAACATTTTCAATTCAGCAATGTATGTAAAGTCCACTGGCGTGTTCAAAGGATCATTTCATCACTGATGAGGAATAGCTAGACCTAGAACCCTCCCCCCCTCACCAGAAGACCTCCCAAGGAAGAGCAAGACCCCTTCCCATCTGGGTTAGTCCAAACCTAAGTAAGATGACTCAAATATCTTTGGAGGAGCTTATATATATCCCTCTATCAAGTATACCTTTTTCCGAATCTCTCTTTCGTCTCTCTTACACCACACTGACTTGGGCGTCGGAATTTTACCGTGGGAAGCCTCCCCCATGACTGAACTAACCCTTGCACGTATCAGAAACATGGAGCTGGACGGAGATCTCAGATGACTTATCAATCACATTCTTTTGTGATCTTTCCATCCCTGCTTCAGTCTCTCAGATATAAGCCTAAGCCTCAAATGCATCTTCCAAAACAAGACTTGCAGAAATTATGTGCACAGGGCATTGTCATATAGGATAAACCATTCTTTTGTATCATTTGGGCAACTGAATCCTGCATATTGAAACAAGTCAAAGTAAAATGAAAAGATATTAATGGATATGAGGATAGTATTTAATTGGAAAGAACCAATCAAATTCTAATTATAATCATATATAAGTAGAGAATCCAGTATTCAGTCATACATGATTGATTTAACTTTTGAGGGTATAGATGTAAAATAGGAGAAAAAAAGACTGATTAAAATGGAAGCCAAAAAAAGATAGAGGGAGAGAAATAAGGGATATAGTAAGGTTCACATATCAATAATACATGAGATTACCAAAAATTGGCCTTGTGAAGGTCTTCTGTAAACTGGTAGCATGTGTTGTAATAAACTCAAAAAGTGAAATTTTGAGAGCAATGTCAATATTTTTTACATAGAAAAATTAAGTCTCAGCATGTCAACTCATGTTTAATGGCCATATGCTAACATAATTACATTTTGGACCAACAGAGTGATATTTTGAAGACCACTAAGAAATAAAAAGGATGTTTTAGGACCCAAATGGAATTCACAATTACGAGGATCCATTTGAATATTTGACTTTAATTTAATATTTTGGGCTTTTTCTTTTTTGACCAGAAAGATAAATCTTCTATTCATTAGCACAAAGTCATACGAAAACTAAGTAAGGTATAGATTTAACCATGACAATATAGCCTTACGCTTCACAAAATAGATTAAAAGCATAAGAGAAGCTTAAGCAACACACTCAAAAAAGAAAATAAGAGCAAATCTCTTATATAACCAAATCAGATCTACTAAATTTTTAAAAAATAAAAAAAAACATAAAAAGATCTAATTGAGAGGTAACACACTCTTTATCAATCTCTCTATGAGAGATCAATCTTCTTCGTTGCTACAATATTTTCTCCTTTTGGGTCACAAAAATTTTGGCAATCTTCCATGCCCAATCATTAACAACATTTATAATACTTTAATCAAAAACTAATTTTTATCAAAATCAAATATATATATCTTTGGTACATCATTGATCTGATTTATAGAAGTCATTTTTATATTTTCTCTATTTGCTTCGTCATTATCTTTATTTTGATCACATCCTTCCATCGCTTAGATCTCCAACTTGTTAAAGCAAGGTGATAAAGAAAAAGAAACCCAAAGTTTGGTGTAAGGGGTGACTGCTGTGTAAATGTGCGGCTACTGTGTAAGAAATGATTTGTTATATTCTATTTGTTCAATACTCTATATATTGTTACCTCGAGAAAAGATCTAAGGTTGGGTTTTACATTTAGATAGATAAAATTATTCTGGAAGCTTCTATTTATTGTCGTTGTTTTAACTTTTTGAAATTGTCGCCAAACACGTTGGACAACCTTCTTTTTATGGTTAGTCAACATATATTTAAGGGTAAATTACACTTTGGTACCCTGTGGTTTGACCATATTTCACTTTAGTACCCTATGGTTTTAAACCTGATACTTTGGTACCATGTGGTATTCTCCATTAACACTTTAATACCCTTTGGAGCTATTTTGTAATTTTAACCATAATAAATTTTACAAAAATTACATATTGACCTCAAAAAATTTTCAAAAAATTACAAATAAGTCCCCGGATACATATTATATTGGATATTTCTATTAATTTTTGTTATTTTAACTTTTTGAAATTTTTGGGAAACACTTTTGATAAACCTTTATTTTAGGATAAGTCGTCAAGTATTAATTTAGATAAATAAAAGAGCAAACCCCCTTTTTGGTCCCTCAATTGTTATTGAGTCGAGGAATCGGTCCCTCAATTGTAGGAAACTACAACTCAGTCCCTCAATTGTACAATCCCGTTTACGTTTTGGTCCCTCACGTCTGGTCCGTTAGTGATAGAGGTGTTAAGTGATGACGTGTCACCGTTATCTGCTTAGGTGGCCGTTAAATGCTTAGTTGAGGGACCAAATCCTCGACTCAGTAATAATTGAGGGACCAAAAAGGGGGTTTGCTCAAATTAATATCCAACTCATTTCCACTTGACACCTCATTCAAACTACTCTCTTGCAATTTGGTCCCAAAACCCCTAAATCCCCTAAAACTTTTTTTAATCCTCTTCTTCATCTTTTTCATCTTCTTCATTCATTTTAGTCCTAAATCCTAAAAATAAAATTGTAAAGTATCCCAAAACCTTTCCAAACATTCCAAATTAGTCCTTAAATGTATTAAAAACCCTAAAACCCTAAACCCTTAAAAAAAATCTACTTTGAGTTCATTCATTTTATCCCATTATTCTCAATTTATTAAATCATAATTAAAAAAAACATTTTAGTCCCTGAACCCTAATTTCTTCATCTTCATCTTCACCTTCATCCTCATTCCTCTCTCATCTTTCATTCCTCACCGCCGATCCTACTGCTTCAACCAAATCCTCAAACATCAAAATGGCTCGATTCTTCAAATCCTTAAACATTCTCTCGCTCGATTCTTCAATTTCTGGGTTTGATTTCAAGTTCACAACCATTTTGGGCGTCGCGAGATACATTCATTCATTTCTTAGGGTTCGAATTCGAATTGGGGGAGAAAGTTTGGGGTTTCTTTCGATTTTGAAGAAATTCCGAGAGAATGCCTGCGACTGATGATGAAAACTCGTCGTCACCGTCGTTGTTTACCCATTTCGGCCGTTCGCTTTTGAGTCTCTGTCGCGACCATCAGGTTCACTCCATGGAAGCTCAACGACGCCACATGTTCACTCTGTCGCGACTTGCTTTCTCTCTCATGAGTCTCTAAGCTTCTCGATTCCTTCCTTCGCTGCCACGAGAGCTTTTCGGCTGATGAATGATGATGATGATGATGATGATATGAACTGATGATGAACTGATTTTTTTTTAATTTTTGGATGATGAACTGATGAATGATGATGATGATGATGATGATGATGATATGAACTGATGATGAACTAATTTTTTTTAATCAAGAATTGATGAATTGATGAAACTAGTGTAATCTTTGGTGATTTCTGGTTGTGTAGTTTTAGGGTTTTGTGGTTTGGGGTTTGGAGTGGATGAGAAGATGAAAATGATGAAAGATGAAGAGGAAAGTAGGATTTAGGGACCAAATTGCAAGAGAGTAGTTTTTTTAAAGTTTTAGGATTTAGGGTTTAGGGGTTTAGGGTTTTAGATTTTAGGGTTTAGGGTTTTAGGATTTTAGGGTTTTTAATACTTTTAAGGACTAAATTGGAATGTTTGGAATACAATTTTAGGAATTTAGGGTTTTAGGGTTTAGGGTTTTAGGGTTTAGAGTTTAGGATTTTAGGGTTTAGGGTTTAGAGTTTGGGGATTAAGTTTTAGGGTTTTTAATACATTTAAGGACTAAATTGGAATGTTTGGAAGGGTTTTGGGATACTTTACAATTTTATTTTTAGCATTTGGGACTAAAATGAATGAAGAAGATGAAAAAGATGAATAAGAGGATTAAAAAAAAGTTTTAGGGGATTTAGGGGTTTTGGGACCAAATTGCAAGAGAGTAGTTTTAATGAGGTGTCAAGTGGAAATGAGTTGGATACTAATTTGAGCAAACCCCCTTTTTGGTCCCTCAATTGTTACTGAGTCGAGGATTTGGTCCCTCAACTAAGCATTTAACGGCCACCTAACAGATAACGGTGACACGTCATCACTTAACACCTTTATCACTAACGGACCAGACGTGAGGGACCAAAACGTAAACGGGATTGTACAATTGAGGGACTGAGTTGTAGTTTCCCACAATTGAGGGACCGATTCCTCGACTCAGTAACAATTGAGGGACCAAAAAGGGGGTTTGCTCTAAATAAAATTAGGCTAAATGACACAAACCCTCCTTGAATTTTAAGTCTGGGGCACATAATACCCCTGAGTTTTAAAACTTGACAAAAATAACCCTTAAGTTTTTAACTTGTTCGTTAAGAACCATTCTGTTAATTTTTTGTATATTTTAATTTGTTAAGTGTCGCATAAGCTATCTTAAGTAGGGATGTCAACGAATAGGATACCCTAAATTTTTTTACTATCCGTATCCGTAAAACTACTATAGTATTCGTATCCTATCTGTATCCGATACCTGATATCCAACGGATAGTCTAAATATCCAAAATACCTGAAAATAATGGATATTGGATAGGATATCATAATTCAAAAATCAGATATATTCGATGTCCGATATCCAATATCCGTTAATTAAAATAAATTAATGAAAAATATAATAAAAATTGTATAAAAAGTTTATATTATAGGGTATCGAATATCGAGTACCCTAACTATCCGTTCATTTCAGACGAATATCGGATAGTTAATTTATTATTTTTCACAATTCCTACCCTATCGATATTAAATATCCCACAATATTTCGATATTTTTTAGGGGTGAAATCGAGCATCTAAATACCCAATTTTGCTATCCCTAATCTTTAAGTGAGAATTTGTAATTTCTCTAAAATTTTGAAACCCACACAAATGAGTTGGAGGCTTGACCGACGTCGACAGCCAGAGTCACCGATGTGTGTCTCCGATCTGAGTCAGAAAAATGTCCGGCGCGGCGGTGACTCCCTGTCCACTTCCGATGAGATGTGGAGGCCTTTCTTCGAGCCCTACCACCTCATCATCGTGCAAGACTCTGACCCTTAAAAGAAGTACATCTTCACTATCGACGATGATTGCTTTGTAAGACTCCTATTATTATTATTATTGTTATTCTCAATTTCTGTCTTTAATTTCTTCAATTTCGATTTTCTGATCTGGATGTGGAATTCAGCGGATTTTTCTTTCTGATTGACTTAGATTTTTCTTTCTGCTCTCACGAGGCCTGCTTCTTCGACGGGTGAGGGATTTGGGTGTATAAGTTGGGTCAGGTGATATAGATTCGGGTTATGGGTTTTTGGAATTTGGGTGGATTTCAGAATTTCAGGAAATTACAAGAATAACCTCACACTGTAAGATAGCTAATGTGGCATTTAACAGAAGGGCCTTATATTTTGTTTTAGGTAAATTACACTTTAGTACCCTGTTCTATTGACCAATTTTACTTTAGTACATTGTTCTTTCAAAAGTGAAATTTTGGTACCTTGTTCTTTGCACCATTACCATGTTCTATCTTTATTTGGGTACCAAAGTGTTAACGGTGCAAAGAACAAGGTACCAAAATGTTAATGGTGCAAAGAACATGGTACTAAAGTGACACTTTTGAAAGAACAGAGTATGAAAATGAAATTGGTATCAAAGTGTTATCTATCTTATTTGTTTTATGCTGGCATTTGTTTTATAATTTAGTTTGAATAAGGCACGAATGATGTGTTATAATTCTTCCTAGTCCTTTAATTTATGACACAAACATGATCATATCAATTGAATTGAAACATGAGAACCTCATGTATGATCATATCATGTATGTCTGAAACTAGGAAACGCTGATCTATTACTAGCAGTCTAGCACTGCTAATTGAGACTTCAAAATTGCAATAAGTTCATCCTATTTCAGGGGCAATATCCATATTCTATTATACATCAAAACAATGCAAAAATAAAGGAAAGCAGGGAACAACAATAGATACTCTCTCACACACACACATATAAGAGGAGTAAATAAGACACTCTGCGTACTTTGCTCTCAGCATATCAGTAAGGCTTCCACCTCAAGGTTCTGAAATTTTTGCCTGCACAGGATTCATAAACAAAATCCAATTGAGGGAAGATATAGAAAAGAAGATCATCAACAAGCTTCCAATACCAGTCTCCATCGACTCCAAAATATAAGGGGCATGATGACAAGTGCAAAACCAAAAGAAAATCCCAATTCAGCAATTAAGAACTTCCAATCAATTGAAATCCTACCATCAGAAGTGTAGGATGTTACAACACCCCATCACTACCACAATTTTGGGTCAAGGGAGGCCCACATAATCCTTTGTTTACTTCAAAGGAAGCTGCTTCAAATGACTGAATTTGAGTACCTGTTGGGATTCGACCCACCAGATTATTGTAGGAGAGATTCAAGAATGCAAGATAGGTTAAACTTGCAAGCTCCGTGGGAATCCCTCCACTCAAGAAGTTGCTTGACAGGTCCAATGACTCAAGAATTTTCAAACAACCCACTGATGATGGTGTTGAGCGGAAGCACAAATCACACAACAAATAAAAGAAGAGAAAAAAGAAAAACACAAACGTGGTTCGGTGCCTCAAGACCTATTCTATAGTACCATTGGGACAAATTTCACTATTTGTAATCTTTGAACAAAAAAATTTCAAACCCTCCTCAATATAATTTTTTAATGGAGGAATCATAAATTCTCTCTCACACAACTACCCAAGCCCTTTTACATTCATATGCTAATAGTTTTTGTGGTATAGAAACTCATATAACACTGCCCCTATTTATACAAATTCCCAAGACCGCTCTTCTCAAAACCGAGCAATGTGGGACTTTGAGAGGAATACCCATCACATGGGTTGTGACCAGAGAAAGCATTGTAAGACAAGTTAAGCATGTACAATGCTTGAAAACTCAGTAGCTCCTCTGGTATTGGCCCTTCAAAATGATTGGATGAGAAATCCAAGGAAGGGAAGACAATGAAAATTTTAATATACCTCATCTGCAGAATTCTGTTGATGATTTTGACTGAATCTTGATATTGTGTGTGAGATTAGCAGTATAGGTAGGAAACGAGTGGTCAATCACATAAGAAGGCTCAACAGCGATAAGCCTTACCTTCTTCATTCCAATATCTTTGTTGATAGCTGTGAGTGTCTTTTGAAATCTCTGAGGATCAAAGTTATGGAAGATATATAAAAAAAACAAGTGGCCAAACCCATTTTAAGTAGTATATTTAACAAAAAAACTAAATTTACTGTAATTGCATATTATAAGTCTTATAATTTTATCTTTCAAGAACTAAATTAAAAAATTTATTATTTTTCAAAGACCACATTTTTAGTTGTTATGATCCTACTTGGCGTTTCCAATATACAATTAATGATACATATCAGTTGAGTCTGAGTGGAGAAGAGAACCATAGAAAATCTTGATTCTTGTCCTTCCAAGAAATTTAATTGGTGGAAAACTCACAAAGGTTGTCCAAAACAGTTATATAACTTATATCTATACTATATTATATGTGGGAGAAGCTTTCTGATCGTCTTCCCACTTATACTAAAATAAAAATATTACATGTAATTAAAATAAGAGGAAACTTACTATTTGGTCCCTCATTTTTTACTGAGTCAACGATTTGNTTGCTCAAGTGTATATATCAAAAACTGAAATCACACATATACTTCAAAGTTACAAACAACAACGCAAGAAAATCAAACTATCAAACAAGGTTCAAAGCATTGAAAACCATGAAACTCTAAAAACAGAGTTGGAAGAATCACCACAGCTTATACATTCTTAACGCCAACATGGCATATAGTTCTAACACAAATTACAAAAGGAAATTACAATAACGTCACACTCAAGTTTTAAAACACATAAACTCCAACAAATTAAGATGAATCACAACAAATCACTTTTCATCTCTTATTTTGTCTCGCACTCCAGCTGCATAATACTTGAATGTGCTTGTGACACAACAGTACACAAGTGTCTTCAAGCTAGTATCTTCACCTAAAATTTACAATAATAAAAGACATAAATAATCAATGCTGTTCAAATCAATTATTGGTAAACACATAAAAATGTATAGAAACAACAAACAAATTATAAACTTAAACTTTATCAGTTTTAAATTATTTCATTTTTTTTTAGAGAAAAATTATTCTCTGTATTGTACTAGAGTGGCCCAGCTATCCAAACGTTAACAGAAATTGTTATCATTTTCAAGGTTAGACCCAAAAAAAAAAAGGGGTTTTGTACATATATAGTATGAGACATATGTATCCTCTAAGCCTCTAACTGCCATCTTTACTAATGTTATATTTTGGTCATCCTAAGTAATGGTAGGCGAAGAGGAAACTATACTGAGCTATATTCTAATCACATAAATTTCAAATTTTAATATATCACCTAAACTGAAATAAGAAAAAGGAGAAAAGAACATATATGAGTTAACATTGTCGTTTAAAAGCAATGTACACAATACCTTAAGGAAAGGGAGAACATGAGTTAAAAAACTGGAGTCATAAGTTATTGCATGGTTTTTACACATTAATTTTAACTTACACATTCTATATATATATATATATATATAACTTTTTTTTACTTTCTTGTGAAATTCAAAAAATTTTAATTAAGAGTTAACTTTAGCATGTATGTGTGATTAGATTAATATTAAAATAAAAAGCAAAACATGAAACAGATCTACAATGCTCTGCAACCATTGAAGTATATAGCTTTAGCTTATTGGAACACAAACAAAACGCACCTTTTCTAACGACTCCAACGAAGAACTGCATACACTTGTCCTTCATGGGTTTGGAAATCATGATAAAGTTGAGGGAAAATGCTACAAAGAATGTTATCCACAAGTTTCCAGTACCATATCCTCCATGCCTTCTTATAGAAAAGAGGGCCTATGATGATTCCCAAACCAAAAACCACTCCAGGAAGAACAAACAGCCAATCAAATTCCAACCCAGAATGTGTGTGGTGCTTAACTTCTGGTGACTTAACCAACACACCACAATTTTTATATAAAGGAGGTCCACATAATCCTGGATTACCAATAAACGAAGCTGCTTCAAAGGATTGAATTTGCGTGCCTGTGGGGATTTTTCCCTCAAGATGATTAAAGGAGATGTTTAGGAATTCAAGGAAGGACAAACTTGAAAGCTGTGATGGAATCTCTCCAGTGAAAGAGTTGCTTGATAGGTCCAAGGACTCGAGCTGTTTCAAGTTCCCTATGGATGATGGGATTTGGCCTGAGAAAGCATTATTTGACAAGTTGAGGATAAGGAGTGATTTAAAGTCCATCATTTCTTTTGGTATTGGCCCTTCAATTTGGTTCGATGAGAAGTCGATGGAAGTGAAGACAGTAAGAATTTTCTTCAATGTCACTTGCTGACCTTTGCTTGCAACTGTCACTTGATCCTGATAATAAAATGAACTGTTTTCTTCAAAGTGTAGTTGATTGAACTTTGATGCTGCTTCATCTTCATCTAGCATCATCATCTTCCAGCTTGTGAAGAATTCTCCTTGTAATATGCCATTAAAATTGTTGAAAGCCATATCCACTATTTGAAGCTGATTCCAAATTCCCGCGATATTTAGGCAGCCAATGGAACCATGGAAGTTATTTTTTCTTAAAACTAAGACACTGAGTGTAGAGACATTCTTCCAAAAACACGGAAATGTATCATTCATCCTGTTATTTCCAAGGTCCAATACCTCCAAACTTGTGCAATTGGACAGAGACTTGGGAATTGGCCCTTGTAAGATATTACCATTAAGATCTAGTGTCCTTAACTGACATGAAGCTTGAAATTCATTAGGAATATCACCATCGAGATTGTTTTCTCGGAGATTTAATACACTGAGCATCTCACTTTTCCCTAGACAGTGGGGAATCATCCCATCAAAGTTGTTAAAGGAAAGATCAAGCACTTCAAGCAGTGAAGCATTGCAGAGAGAATCAGGAATTCTTTCATGAAGAAAATTATGTGAAAGAGAGACTGTGGTTATAAAATGTTTACCAAAGTCAATGTCAGGTGGAATAACTGAGCTGAATCTATTATTTGAGTAATCCAAATAGAAGGCACCTTTAGGAAATGGTGGAAGCGAACCTTTGAGATTGTTGTCATGTAGGTCAACTATCTGAAGTTGGTCGCTAATGTTATGCAAGGGTCTTTCTAGCATCACCAATGAATTGTGAGAAATGTTTAATTGAGTAAGATAGCCAAGTTGCCAGATCCAGTTTGGCAATGTTCCTGACATTTGGTTGTTTGAAAGGTCTAGCTTGTGTAATACGGACTGGTTTCTCAAGAAACGCGGGATTTCCTTCAACTTGCATGATGCCAATGACACATCAGTCATCATCTTGGGAAATGAAGACAGCTGAGCATTCTTAACATTGGAGTCAATTGACATATTGTTGTTTGAAAGGTCAAGTACTGATAGATTTTGAAGTCTAAATATCATATCTAGATATATTGTGCCATTGAACTTGTTTGATGACAATCGAAGGGAGTTTAGTCTGTTAAGATGAAAAATAAATTCCGGAATATTCCCTTCTAAATTGTTACTGCTTAAATCAAGTTGTTCTAACATGAAGGATGATGAGTTAATTGAAATCTCATTCAACTGACCTTGAAAATTGTTGTCGGAAAGGTCAATACTTTGCAGCATTGGGAGTGCAAATAGAGACGATGGAATGCTACCATTGAGGAAATTGTGATGTAACAGAAGGGTGGCCAGTTCTCCACAGCCTTTGAAGTGAGCAGATGAAATTCCACCACTGAAATTATTATGAGAGAGGTCTATAAGAATGAGTTTTTTAGCCATTCCAAAGAGAGGGATTGGACCTGTAAAGTAGTTGAATGACAAGTCCATGTAAGTGAGCTCTTTCAGATTTGACATTGAAGCTGATAGTGTTCCACTCGAATAGCAATAAGAAATATCCAATTTGGATAAATGAAGAGATCCATTCTTAGGAAAGCTTGGAAAAGAAACTTGAAGATCAAGATTGTTTGAAATGTCAAGAGAAGAAAGTGATTTTATCTGGAATATCTCTTTTGGAAACCTACCACTCAAACCACAATAAGCAAGATTGAGATAGGTCAAATTTGAGAAATTAGCAAAGAACTTTGGCATAGGCGCGTAAAAATTGTTCCCCTCCAGATGAACTATCGAGAGATTCTTTAATGTTTGTAGTGAAGAATGGATGGGACCTTCGAGATAACAGTATGACATACTTAATACCTGTAGATGAGGCAGAGAAGATGATAATGCTTGACCCCATTCTTTCCCCTCAAGTGATATAGCAATACCATCAAGATATAGTTCTCGAATTTCAGTGAGGTTCTGAACTAGCTTCCCAAGCTTCTCAAGTGCCAAATCTTCGTTGTAAAGATCAGAAAAATCAAGAGTGACTAACCTTTTCAGTTGACCAATCTCGACGGGTATCTGCTTTATAAAGCCAGCATTTGACAAATTCAAATAAGTCAAATTCTTCATCTTTACAATTTCATGTGGCATCTCAGAATCAAATAAGTAATTGTCAGCCAAGTTCAATTTCTGGAGATATTGGAGATTGAAAAGAGTGCTTGAATTGTCTAACCCACCAGTGATGGATTCCTCACTGAGGTCAAGATCAGTGACATGTCCCTCCTCATCACAAGTTACACCATTCCAGTCACAGCAAGGAAGGCTTTCATTCCACAACACCAGCTTTGTGGAATATGCATAATCAAATATGAGTTTGTTCTTCAGTTGGAGCAGTAACAATTTTTGGTCATCAAGACAGTGGCCAGAAAGCAGGGATATATTGATATTGAGACATACCCAGTAAAAGAGAATGAAGGAAAACCATGAAAATGATGAGATTCTCATTGGAGTATACTGTGAGAGACACACAATTGTGAAGAGTGAAGAAAATGTAGTCCAAATATGACTTTGGATTTGACAAGAAAACGTGTCTGAGGGTTTGGTTGAAAGGCTCAAAGAAGGAAAAGCAGACTAAAAGTTGAAAAACGGGTTGTATACAATCAAAGATAAATATCAATATATAGATTCTTTGCACTTCTAAGAAATTTAAATGGAGTGGAAAAGTCAAAGACTTAGTCTTATGTGGAAATTGTAGCAGGACATTGGAACCAATCTTAGTTGGATCCTGGACATATTTGCAATACCAATACTTTGGATAATATTCTCAGATTAAAGGTAAATCCCATGTCCTACTGTTTTTTAAGGGCTTGCATGCAATTATTTTTGTTTGTTTAATTACTGTGTGAAGATCCTTTACCATATTCTCTTCCGATTTAACTCATAGCTTCCTAATTGGCAGTGATAAATTAGGGATTCAGGGTCTCATTTGTGATCAGAGTTATAGTCATATGGTTATGTAGATGGCTATGAGTGGCACTCCCTTATGCAGACAGAAGAGACAAATTTCAAAAGGTATAAATGCATAATATTCCATATATGAAGGAGCAAAGTGATAATAATATATAGTATAGATCCTTACTCTGCATAAATTAAATTAGATCAATGGTGACAATGGACTTGTACTTTTGAAAGGGAGAGTCAACGCCAAATTGAATATGTACTTTGTCATTCTCTTTTCCATGCCGTGTTTGAAATAAAGGGCATTTCCTTTTTGAAATTGTGAATCATCATTCTCTTCTATATTGGACAGTGACATCAGTCAACTGTACTCTAATTAAGTTTCCATTTTTCAAAGAGTAATTTATACGTCCAAACCCAATCCTTTGTTTCACTGAAAGCTTGCAATAACCAGGCGAGTTTGAATTGAAGGGCGTGCATTATTTGGTTTCCTTTTTCATTTCTCATTCTAATGACTCATTGATCCAAACTTGACTTGGACACTGCATAATTACATGGAAAGCCCAAATTATGAATCTCAAATTTGTGTGTAAGTTGTAACGTCAAAATTATCAAATCATCTTTCATTTTTTGTACAAAGATGCTTTCACTGAAATTTGATTTAAAGATAATTAAATTAGTGATGGATTGTCAAATCAATTGGCTCATCAATTTAAGAAAAGATTGACAATTTAAGGCAAGTTGGCATGCATTAGATTCGATATAGGACTATCTAATTGAGTGAAACAACACCAAATTGATGTTCAATTTATTTGATTGGTGGTCTGAGCTACTTCAATACTGTCCTCACTACAATCATTTACATGTCCCAATGAACTGTTTTTCACTCTGGAAGAGAAATTTTCTGGAATTCTTATGTGAGTACTTTCATGTCACTTCACGTGTTTGAAGGTTAAATACATTTCATTTTTTGAGTTGTGCCTTGTTCCTTACTTTTAGTTTCAGGGTTTATAATGTTTGATGTAATTTGTCTTCAAATAATTTCAAGAGAGGAAAGAAATGCCAAGATGGGAAGCATAGAAGTAATAGAGAATTAGCATTAATGACTGTAACTCATTTGAAAAGACACACACCCAACCTTCGACAAATTAAATTTCCCGTACATAGTTGATAGTGAATTCATGAGTTTATAATTGACACAAACATGATCATATGAATTGAATTGAAACATGAAAACGTCATGTCTATTCCTTTAAGTTCTTGCTGGCCGGGCTTCTTATTTTTCCTAAAATAACTCTGGTGCAGGCTGTAGCAACCCATTTTTCAAGAGGACTGATAAAGAATAACGTGTATGTATTCAGCAAAACAAGGTATGTCATTAATTACATATTTACATTATTTAGATAATTTTGCATTGCAACTACTACTGCAACCAAAATATCAACTCTTTCCACAACAAGTTTACACACACCTCTTTTCTTTTGAAACTAGCAAACTTTAATCTATTACTAGCACTGCTAATTTAGACTACATAATTGTAATAAGTTCATATCTTATTTCAGGGGAAAAATCCATATTTTATTATACATCAAAACGATGCCAAAAGAAGGAAAGAAAAGAAACATATATGTGTATGAGTGTGTGTAAAGAGTAAATAAGATACTCTGCTTACTTTGCTCTGAGCAGATCAGTAAGGCTTCCACTTTAGAGTTCTAAAACTTTTTCCAGCACGGGATTCGTAAACAAAATCCAACTGAGGGAAGATATGGAAAAGAAGATCATAACTTCCAATACCACATTCTCCATTGGCTCCAAAACATGAGGGGCATGATAACAAGCCCAAATCCAAAGGCAAATCCTAATTCAGCACTCAAGAAATTCCAATCAATTGAAATCCCACCATCAGAATGAGGGGTTTCAGATGTTGGTGGTGAAAACTTTCCATCACCATTACAATTTTGGGTCAAGGGAGGCCCACATAACCCATTGTTGCCTGCAAAGGAAGCTGCTTCAAACGATTGAATTTGAGTACCGGTTGGGATTCTCCCCTCAAGATCATTATAGGAGAGATTCAAGAATGCAAGAAAAGATAAACTTGCAAGATCAGTGGGAATCCCTCCTCTCAAGAAGTTGGTTGACAGGTCCAATGACTCGAGACGTTTCAGATTACCCATTGATGATGGTATGTGACCTGAGAAAGCATTGTAAGACAAGTTAAGAACAAGAAGTGCTTTGAAACTTGTGAGCTCCTCCGGTATCGGCCCTTCGAAATGATTGGATGAGAAATCCAAGGAAGTGAAGACAGTGAGGATTTTCACATACTTCATCTGTAGGCCTTTGTTGATGACTGTGACTGAATCTTGGTAACGTGTGAGATCAGGTGAATGGACATCAGGGAACATGTGGTCAATCACATAAGGAGGCTCAATTGTTATAAGCCTAGCCAACTTCAATCCAAGATCTTTGTTTATGACAGCAAGTGAATCCTCAAAATGCAAAGGATCAAAGTTATCGTAGATATCAAAGAACAAGTGGCCAAACTCTGAGCCTGCTTCATCTCCATCCAGCATCATATGTTTCCAGGTTCTTAAAAGCTCTCCTGGCAATTTACCCATGAAGTTATTTGAGGCCACATCAACAATCTGAAGCATCTTCCAATCTCCAATATTATTTGGACACCCATTGATAGGCCCATAGAATTTATTTGACCTCAAAATCAGAACTCGAAGGGTGGAAATACCTTTCAAGAAGCAAGGAAATCTATCAAACAACATATTGTTTCCAATATTTAAGACTTGTAATTTCTTGCAATTGGCCAGAGATCTTGGAATGGTACCTTTCAAGAGATTTCCATTGAGATCTAGGAACCTTAGAGCACATGAAGGAGGCATTGTGTCTGAAATACTCCCACTGAGTTTGTTTCCTCCAAGACTCAACACCCTGATATTGCTACTCATTGTTATCAAACACTTCGGTATCAAGCCAATGAAGCTATTGTGAGAAAGATCGAGCACTCGAAGATTCGAAGCATTGCAGAAGGATTCATCAATTTTTCCATGCAAGGAATTGTTTGAAAGAGAAAGGGAAAATGCAAAAGGGAGGTGGTTACCGATGTCAAATGGAATGATTGAGCTGAACCTATTGTTTGAGTAGTCAATATATGGTGCATATCTTGGAAAAAAAGGAAACCCTTGTAGTTGGTTAGAGTGAAGGTCAAGGACAAACAAGTTTGAACTAAGGTTATAAAAAGGTCCTTCCAAATTGGTCAGAAAGTTATTGGAGAGATTAAGGTGGATCATTATATCAAGTCTCCAAATCCAATTTGGTAGTGTTCCTTGAATCTCATTGTTTGCCAAGTCTAACCACAGCAAAGTGGATTGGTTTCTCAAGAACATAGGGATCTCCTTCAACTTGCAAGAAGCCAGCATCAGATTTGCCATCTTGGGATAGGAAGAAAGGTCATCTTCTAGGCTTGCCTGAACCGACAAGTTGTTGTGCGAAAGGTCGAGTGTAACTAAACTTTTGAGCCCCTTAATCATGTTGAGCTGCACTGTTCCATTAAACTTGTTTGAAGATAGTTGGAGGATGCTAAGCCTTCTCAAATGAAAGAAAGAAAATGGAATGGGTCCTTCTAAGTTATTGCCACTCAAACCGATTGTTCTTAGCACTGAGGAAGACTCGAGAAAGTTCTCCAATTGACCATCAAAATGATTATAGGAGAGCTCAAGGTCTTCTAAACACGGGAGTGTAAAAAGATAGGAGGGGACACTTCCATGGAGGGAGTTGTATCGTAAATCAATGCTAACAAGATTTATTAGGCCTCCAAATTGAGCTGATGAGATCTCACCTCTTAAACCATTGCGAAAAAGGGATAAGAATTTGAGATTCTTGGCCATATTGAAAGATGGAAGTGAACCTGTGAAGTTATTAGAAGACAAGTCCAGATGAACAAGTTGGGAGAGTTCGGACACTGAATTAGGAATCACTCCTCCGAATCGGCAGTTGGATAGATTTAATGTGGATAACTGCCTCAGATTGAAAACAGAATCTGGTATTTTTCCAGAGAAATTTGTATAACTAAAGTTCAAGGTTTTGATAGAGACAAGATGTGGGAAGTTTGGCAAAGAACCATGAAGATTCTCATTACTTGATAAGTCAAGGACTTGTAGTGTTTGAATTTGGAAGATATCTTTTGGAAAAACTTCACTCAAGCCACAACTGCTAAGTTGCAAGGTGGTCAGATTGGAAAAATTTGCAAAGGATTCAGGCACTTGGCTTGACAGATTGTTTTGGTTCAATTTTATCACATTGAGTGATTGTAGCTTTGCTAGGGAAGAATCAATAGGTCCGGAGAGATTGCAAGATGACATGCTAAGAACTCGAAGATTTCGCAATGGAGATAAAGCATGGATCCAGTCATTTCCCTTGGCCAATATAGTTATGCCATCCAAATACAATTCTTTGAGTTCTGTGAGGTTTTGCAGAAGCATTGATATATTTAGCTCCTCAAGCTTAAGAGCCTGATGATGTGAGGGAAATGTAGAAGACAAGTCAAGAGTAACCAACCTTGTAAGGCGAGCAATGTCGATTGGAACCTGCCCCTCAAAGCCGGCATTCGAGAAATTCAGATACCTCAAATTCTTCAGCTCTTGCAACCCTGAAGGGATCAAAGAATGAAAGTGATTGAAAGCCAAATTCAAGCTTTGCAGAGATTGGAGGCTGAAAAGAGTGCTTGAATTGTCAAATCTTCCATCTGAGATCAATTCCTCACTCAAGTCAAGAGCTATAACATGACCATTTTCGCATGTTACCCCATTCCACAAGCAACAATCCTCACTTTGATCCCAATGAACGAGTTTTCTGGATCTTTCAGGGTTGAATGTGAGGCTGTTCTTAAAATGGAGCAACAAGGATTGGTGATGGCTAATACAACGAGCATTCACCATAAATATGTTACTGCACAAGTTAATTAAGCAGAAGGGTATCAGAAAAAGCCACAAGATTTGGTGATTTCTCATTGGAGTTGATTCTGAGAACCACCCTTCAAATTAAACGATTGCTTAAGAAAGGTGAAGAGGGATATTGCACTGAACATTCTTATTCTTCCTTTTATAGACTTGGAATTACCTTGCTGTTTAAGGCTAAAGTCTAACGTTATGTGTTGAGTTTCTTTTCCATCACTATAGTAAACTAACAGTCTCATCATGAAGTATACAAGATAAATAAGATTATATCCTGTGAAGAATTACTAAACAATCTCATCTTTGACCCTTTCAGATCATTTTTAAGAATTTTTTCCTCACTTGTGGAAGAAAACATTCTCGCCAAGTCTGTTAGCTAGTAGTTCTTAATGCTTACTTTTCTTTTGTTGGATTTTCCAATTTTTTTTTAATATAAACCATCTTAATTCAATTCGAAAAATTGTCAAACACTAAAGAGGCCTTAGGTACGCAGATAAAAAAAATTAATTTTGGGATTATGAAGTTTGGACTAAACTAATCCTACGTATGATATGCAGATTAAAAATATAGTCTATGGAATATAATATTCTCGGGAATAACTTAATAATATGAAACTTGAATTTTTTAATCTCACATAAAAGGGTGAAATTATTCCAATTCAACATATTTATATATTGTTCTTTCATTGATAAATTATTTTTATAATAATATTTAATCTTCATTAGTTATTACTTTATTGATTAAAAATATTAAATAAATATTTTTTTTAATAAAACGACTAGTTTGTATCCAACTAGACTTGACCCTTTTCAGCTCATTTGAAAAAGAACTAGTTCGGCTCAACCCATTTAAAAAATAACTTAAATTTGCTAATTTTTCATGTATACGTTTTTTTTTGTGTTGGTTGAAAGTTTAAGTGAGTTTGGCCCTAGAGCTCACGAAGGCAGGCTTCATGAGCCTTATAGAGGTACTTACAAATTATCTACCAACGGGTTAAATCTATTTTGATAACTCTACTTGAATTGTTTAGCATATTATTTTCATTGTGTACTTCTTTATTATGTAATTTACTCATTTTAACAAACATATATCTTATTGCTATAACTACATAAAATTAGCAATTGCAGGAAGAGGAGGAATTCTAGCGAGGACATGGGAGGCCAGAAGCTTTAATAATTATTAACTTCATTGAACTTTTTAAAGCCTGATATCATAAGTGTCAATTAATGACCAATTCAATAAGAATTGCCTAATCGGTAGTTAGCTAAGAGGAAAGCACTATATAAGGTCTTGGGCTCTCCAACTTTAACAACTAGCTTTTGAGGCGTGGTTCTCCTAAGAGCTTATACTCGTATCAATTGATGCTTTTGAGCAGACCGACACGGAGGGGGCGACCTATAGGCTGGATTAAGGTACGTACGATGCGTCGTGCCGAATACACGGAAAGGGCTATCAATGGACCAGTGTCGATAGTGTGAGCCGCCGTAGACGTCGGCTTTCGATGGGTATGTAATGATACGAGTCCCACATCGTGTAGTTAGTTAAGAGTAAAGCACTATATAAGGCCTTATACTCGTATCAAATTCCAACTTCAACAGCTAGCTTTTGAGGCGTGGTTCTCTCAAAGGCATACTCGTATCAAATTGCTTTCAATATGTAGGAGGAAATTGGAAAACGCAATCTTTCTTCATCTTTGTGTTAGGTAATATTGCTCGCGAGTCTCGCACGGAGATAGAGCAAAAATTACAAAAAAGGCACATTCTGTGGTTTTAATTTTTCTTCTTCACTTTAAATCAGTGGAAAATTATTCCAAAGATTTGAAATCTGCATAATTCGTCCATCATCTTTGTACAAATACTGTGTGAAGTCTTTGTCTTCGTTCACTAATAATACGCGTAATTTGGAAGTCAATGTATGATGAGTCTTCGCTATAAGCCTATAAGCAGTAAACAGATACATTATGCACTTTGAGTTACTTTTCCTAATTAATTTTCTATGAATGGGACACTCACCACTCGCTATCGGTTTGCAATTGGAGGTTGCTATCAAATTTCCTGATAAAATATAATATATATCAGGAGTGTCCCCTCATCTCTACTTATATTGATGGAAATCCCAAGCATTAACAAGAAAATTAATAATATATATCTATATATATAATAAAAATAATTATATAAATATATGAATATTTGAATAATTTAATGAAATTACTTAAATATTTTTACTTTGCATTCAAAATAAATTAAAACAACATCTTATAGTCTATAAAAAAATTTACTTGGGTTGACTAAAAATGAGTTCACAATAATGTTTGATGTAATTTGTCTTCAAATCGTTTCAAAAGAGGAAAGAAAGGGCAAGATGAGAACTTGAGAAGCATAGAATCAGAAGTAATCGAGAATTAGCATTAATGACCGTAACACATTTGAAAAGACACGGGAATGGATCCTCTGCTGTAAAATTATGGTGTTGTCCATGCTGACTGTGTTAATTTTAGCTTTTAAAAATTTATGTGTTTTGGGTTAAAACAATATGAGCCATTAGATGAAAAATTAACCATGTAGATTTGATAAACAGCATGACAGCACCACAATTTTACAACAGAGGATCCATTCCCAAAAGACACACACCCCCACCCTTGGACAAAATAAACCTCCCGTACATAATACATAGACCCTCTTGATGATCACGAGTTCATGAATTTATACTTCTTCTGATTTTGAATATTTATTTTTTAAGGTTAATACAAAGAAATAATAAATTCACCTAAAATAAAAAAAATGAGATAAGAAAATTAAATTGTCTTATTAAATTACTCATAGTTAATTCCACCAATTCAACTTCTACTAACAACTTAATAGAGATAGAATTGTAAAAAGAATAATTAATATTTTTTATTTGTAAAATATAAATATTTTAAAAAACAATAATACCCTCCATAGACACTTTAGTTATTCGGAACCAAAGGGAGTAATTAACTTAAATAGGCACTCTAGTTAATTATCTAATAATTAATTAATGCAACAACAATAATCTCATAAGTAGTTGAGATCACTGAGGGTTAGGAGGACGGCTATTAGCAGCAGAAACTCTAGAACCCCATTCAAGCAACTCTTTGCTGGTATCATCCTTATGCACTATCACCTCTATGAAACACAAGCTTTCCTTCTTTGGTCCTGTTGCTGTTGCTATTGCTTCAATCAGCTCCTCTTCACAAAATACCTGCAATTTAAAATATAGTAGTAATTAAGGTCTCATAACTTTTATTGAGATCTCAAGTTAGTCCCATATTTTGTTGTACTTTTGGTTTCATATTTTTTGTTCATGTCTCAATTTGGTTCCATGTTTCACTTTTGGTTTCATATCTTTGGGTCAAGTTGCAAAATTGATCTTATATCTTTTGGTCAAGTTGCAAAATTGATCTCATATCTTTATAAAAGGTTTCACAATGTGGGGCTAACTGAAACTTTTTTGCAATGATATAAGACCAAATTGAGACTTGAGCAAAAGTTATTATGAATAAATATTGTAATTATTAAAATTTTCATCAAAATTTATAAATTTTTAATTATTTTTATATATAAATATATGCCGTATTGTATCGAGTAATTTTAAAAATTTGACGTATCAGTGTGTTCATGTCTGTCACAAGTGTCCATGCTTTAGATACCTTAACCAATGATATACATAACTAATCTAAACGAAGGACATTGATTATATAATCTTGTATTTGATGTGATGAGAAACTAATAATTACCTTGGTGGTCCAGCATTTGCCTTGACCATTGTGAATTGCATCAACCAGGGCAGTGTAATTCCAATTCTTGATGACATTGTATGGCCCATCATGTATTTCCACTTCAATTGTGTATCCTCCATTGTTTATCAGAAATATTATGCTCTTCTGCCCACATCTCACCATTGTAGATACCTCCTGTGCAGTCATCTGCAAATTAATTAACATGTAAACATATTCAATTAGCAACCTTTTCTCCAAATCTCGTCCATGCTTAATTAGTTAATTAACTTCCTTTTGATCACAATCATTAAGTGGACTAATTAATTAATTAACGAGTAATAATTAAAAGACGAAGAAGAAGAACCTGAAAGCTTCCATCTCCAATGCAAGCAATGACTCGCTTCTCAGGAACAGCTTGTGCGTAGCCAAGTGTTGCCCCCACTGACCATCCAATCGATCCATATTGCATTTGGAACTCGTACCTGTCCGTCAATATTTCAATTCATTTTCATCTTCACCATTCATATACAGTTTATTTTTAGTGTAAACTATTAATTTAATCCTCCAATTCTGTAAAACATGTTATTTTAGTCCTTGAATTTTCAAATATTTAATTTAGTTTATGAAAATTTATTACTAATTACAATTTAGTCCCTCTAGGAATTATGTTGTACATTATTATTAGAATATTCATGAAGGGACTAATTTGTAACGAATCATATATATTTACAGACAAAATTAAACATTTCAGAAAATCAAATATTAGAAAAACTATATACATATAATCTAGGGACTAAAATAACAATTTACACTATTAGTTTCTCTAAGTAACCAAAAATTTCAATAAAGTTTAAAGACTAAAATTACAGACTCATACAATTTAACATCTAGAATATGAATTTATTCTTTTTTTACCATCTTAAATAAGCTAGACACCAATCAATCAAGTGCTGGTATTCAAATGCAATTCAAACAAATTCAATAATGGATAAACTTGTGTTTCAATGTATAGTGATTCATTACAAAAAGAGTCGAAATTGAAGCTTACCCACATGCCCTTGGAAGTTTCAGCTTCTGGCAATTAAACCAAGAATCTCCAGTCTCAGCAATAACAGCAGTTTCATGAGACAGCATATTCTGAATATGTTGAAACAGAACATTCACTCTCAATGGCTCTATAGGCTCTGCCTTCACAGGAACACCATCAGGCACATATATCCTATGATAATTCTCATAAGAACTATTATTCCTCTTCACTCTCTTAGCCAATTCCCTAAGAAAATCCTTCATGAGAACACACCCAAAAGCCGGTCCATTTCCCACAATAACCCGGTCCGGCTGAACAATTATAGCCTTCTCCTTCTTCAGAAGCAGAGAGTACCCAACAGAGCTATAGTCATTGAAAATCGGACCGGCGAACACGTAAGCATCGGCCGATTCTACGATCTCGACGCAGAATGCCGTGCTCACTGCACCCCAATATGTTCCAATGAAGTGAGGGTGGTGCTCCGGGACTAGTCCTTTTGCCATTGGCATCACGGCCAACGCGTAGCCGCAAGCATCGGCGAGCTCGACGAAGGCGTCGCCGGCGTGAGCCACTCGGAGTTTGGGGCCTCCGACAAGGACGGGTTTCACTGCCTTGTTGAGGAATTCTGCTGCTGCTTCCACTGCTGCCTCCAACCCCATCTCATTACTCAATCTGTGAAAAAAATGTTAAAGTGTAAATTTAATCAGCTCAATTTTCAATTTGGCCGTGTATCTTTTTGATCGTACTTTTGATGTCCTAATTTGATTCAAGATTATTTTTTGTCTCATATCTTTTGATCAAGTTGGAGAATTAATCTCATATCTTTACAAAAATTTCACGATTAATTTCACTGGACTCAAAGATTTAAGAACAATTCTGCATCTGAATATATATATATATATATATGACCAATTCTGCACCTGACCCAAATATATATGACCAATTTTACACTTGACCAAAAGATATAAGACCAAATCTGCATCAAAAAAATATATAGGACCAAATTGGGACCTAACTCAAAGATATAGGAGCAAAAGTGTAACAAAAGCAATTACAAGACCAAATTGAAAACTGAACAAAATATATGAGACCAAATTTATATTTTGACAAAAAATAACATCAACATTAATTGACAACCTAAGACATGGACACAATGAAATGAGATACATGTTGGGATATGAGATATGACTCTGTTTTTGAGGTGTTGATAGAGAATTTTTGGAGGAGAGTAGAAAGTACTTTGGGGAGAGGGAGAATGGAACGGGATCAAGAACGAAAGTAGGGTGAGGAATTCCGGGGAGGTTGCAGCTGATACTTATGTAAACAGGCTTGCTTTCTTTCAGAGCCGTTGAAATTGCTGTGTCGATCAATTCATGTGCATCTTCTAAGTTATTCACTACGGCCTGTAACACCAAAAGTGGATTATGAAACAGAGGAATTTACCAAAATAAGCATTGCTTAGGATCATAAACACATATAGAAAACTATTACTATTTTAATATAATAATTTATTATCAGTCAAAACTTCATTTTGGTTCCTAATAATGTTACTCCAAATTCCATTTTGGTTCCTATATTTTTTTCTATTTTGGTCCTTAATATTTTCTAACAGTTTCGTTTTGGTCCATAAGGTTTCTTAATAGATTCAACAATTGATCTTTAGTTATGAATATGATCATATCGTCTCAAGTTCGAATGTGACGATTTCGAAGCTACGATAGGTTACTCTTAATGAGTTATTTCTTTGTACAGTTGGAACTATCGACAAATGAGATTAAATTAAATCCGAAGGTGGGCTTCTCGTTTCATAAAGTTGGTCATATTTGTCTTGTTTCATGTCTGAATGTAATGAATTGAAATCAAAACTACAAGTTATTTTTGACGGTTTTTCTTTATTCAATTGGAGACGTTGATAAATATGGTCAAATAGTATTTCGAAAGGTGATTTGGTCAAAACAATAATACCAAAATTATGAGTACTATTTTATTTTGTTTTTCAATATAGCCCTAATAGGATAAAAAAAATAACTCATATAGAGTAAATTAAGCTCTGATTTCGTCACATTTAGACTTAAAACGAGAGAGATATAAATATAGTCCACATTGGGACTTCATGAAATGACTGGTCCACTTTTAAACCAATTTGACCTCATTTACCAACAAACGTTATTGGATAGAGAAAGAACTTGTTAAGAGTAACTTTTAACTCTAATTTCATCACATTCAGACATAAAACATGAGAGATATGACCATATTCATTAGTTATGGACCAAAATAAAATTGTTGAAAAATATTAAGGACCAAAAAAGAATAACAAAACAAATTAGAGATCAAAACAAAATTTTAGGTAATTCATAAAGACCGAAATAAGATTTTGACCTTTTATTGTCAAATAGAAAATAAGTAACGGCTAGCACTTTGCAGTAGTTAATTAGTTAGCACCACCAATACAAGAAGCAGCTTGAGGTTTTTGATGTGAAAGAAATTCATCTAATACATACCTGGTAGCAAGTAACGGTCTGGAAACACCGAAGTTCCTGACTGAAATCGGGTAACCCGATAGTATGATGGAGGATCCGATTTGTTCCATAGTCGTTAGAATTAGGCCCACCAACAATACAAATGAGAGGCAGATTATCACTGTAAGCTCCGGCAATGGCATTGACGAGGCTAAGGCCACCGACGGTGAAAGTGACGACGCAAGCTCCAACGCCACGGGATCGCGCGTAGCCGTCGGCGGCGTAACCGGCGTTGAGCTCGTTACAGCAGCCGACGACGTTGAGCTTCGGCTCGGCGATGAGGTGGTCGAGAAGCGTGAGGTTGAAGTCGCCGGGAACGGAGAATACGTCGGTGACGCCGATCTCGACGAGCCGAGATGCCAGGTGGCTGCCCAACGTGGAAGGAGGAACAATGGAGTTGTGGATGGCAGAAACGGTGCCGTTTGGGAGGCAACCAATGTCATCCAGAGACCCAATCTTGGTTTCCATGATGGGTTAAGAGGGAAACTTTTCAAGTTTTGAGAATGAATCAAGGATGTGTTGATAGATGTTATTGTGAGGAAAAGGAGATATTATTTATAAGGGGTTAGAATGGAATGAAAGGAGAAGTTGAAGGGTGAAAGTGAGCAAGTTAGATTAGAGAACCCAATAACAATACGTTTTCTATTTTGTATAATTGGAAATGGAATCCTGAGATCACGGTCCAAATTTTTTTTATAATTTTCATTTTAGTCCTCAAATATTATAGTTCAAGGACGTTTTTGTAAATTTTGAAATTATTTGGGGGGCATTTTGAAACATAATGGACCAAAATGAACATTAAGACATACATTTAGGACCAAATTGACCCTTTAACCTTGTTTTTTTTTTCTTTTTACACTATTCCCTTTATTATGAAATATCTATTTTTTAAGATTAATATACAAAGATAAAAAAATTATTAATTCACTTAAAATAAAGAGAAATATAGAATAAAAAGATTAAATTATCCTTATTAAATTATTCTTATTTATTCTCACCAATTCAATCTCTATTCTCTACTAACTATTTAATAGGGATAAAATTATAAAAAAAAAATAATAATTAATGTTCTCTTGATTTTGTAAAGCATCAATTGAAAAATAAACTTTCCAACCTATTCACGGACAGAGAGAGTTCATTATAGTAATATTTCAAACCGAAGATCCTCTTCCCGGCTAAGGCTTTCAATGATTTGCTCAACTTTTTTATCAACTTGTACAAGTGAGGAAGTTGTTCTCATCAAATTAGTGTGTATGAGAACCTACCTTGCGTGCTTATTAGTTATTACATTAGCATGCAATGCTTAGCCTTCCTCAAAGGAGTCTGTCATTAATTGCCTTAGATAAAACTTTGAGTGGCTTTTCCTGAAACTCTTGGAAGTTGGAATGGTCGAATGGCCAAAGAAGATTGAATTTTATCAAATGGGATAGATATCATTTTCCAAACCAAGAAACAAGGAGGGTTAGGTCTAACCAAAGCCTATATAAAAAGTTAGAAATTTATCCCTTTGTGCCAAACTAGTTTGGCGGATGCACAAGGAATTAGTCTCCATTTGGGCCTTAATGGGAACTCTCTTAACTCTTGTATAGGCAAGTTCATCAATTTGGGGTATCCAATTCTTAACTCAGGTAAAGGTACCAATCTTTGGAAAGATTCTTTGGCTGCCTCTTAATTGGCCCTTTAAGAAGCCACATATACGGGCCTCTCAAGCAAGATGAAGAGGGCTTCTATGTGGCTCATGTTTTGGATCTAGAGGGGCAGTGGGATTGGTCCAAAATTTCATACTATTTTCCCATAGCGGTGGTTGGTAAAACCGCCACTATTACATCCAATGTAAGGCGATAATTTTTTGCAACTGCCCGTAAATCAGGTATAGTGACGTTACAAACCGACATTAATCATCTAGTTTTGTCTATTCTTGTGTTTGTGACGGTTGTAAATCCTCACTAAACCATTTTCTAAATAGCTAACGCAATAGATGTGGTTTTTAAATAAAATCATAGTTCGAAAATTCAGACCCAAGGACTCAGGTGTACGGGTCACCAATTCAACTGTTGAGTCACTTAAAACTCAATTGACTCGGTTAAATAAAAAAAAATAACAAATATATTTATATATTTACACATACATCAATCAAACAAATATCTTGTATACATACTAAATCATAAGAAATCCAATTTAAACATGAAATCGATTAGAAATTGTCATTTTTTGCTGAAGAAAAAAAATATTCATAAATTCAAACAAGGATTCACATTTTCACAGATTATAAAAGATAAAGAGTAAACTATCAAATTAGTCCCCAGATTTTTGCTCGGTTACAGATAAGTCCCTGAATTTAGATAATAGACGAATAAGTCCCCGAATTTATCGACTGTTACACAAATTGGTCCCTCGGTTAATCTGACGTTACAAAAAACGTGACGTGGCACGTTAACTGCCACGTCAGCACGGGGTTAACTGAGAAAAAAAATGCCAACTGGGTTATTATGCGCCACATCAGCATTATTATTTAAAAATAAAAAAGAAAATTTGTGTGTTGTCAAATAGGACCCTGACTTCAATCCTCTTTTTCATCATCTTCATTCATTTTAGTCCCAAATCCTCAAAATAAAATTGCAAAGTGTCCCAAAACTCTTCCAAACATTCCAATTTAGTCCTTAAAAGTATTAAAAACCCTAAAACCTAAACCCCAAACTCTAAACCCTAAAACCCTAAACCCTAAAATCCTAAACCCTAAAACCCTAAAATCCTAAAATTGTAAAGTGTCCTAAAATTCTTCCAAACATTCTAATTTAGTCCTTAAAAATATTAAAAAACCTAAAACCTAAACTCTAAAACTCAAACTCCAAACCCCAAATCTCAAACCCCTAAACCCTAAACCTCTAAAAAATAAAACTTAAATTTTTTCTTTAATCTTCATCTTTATCTTCCTAAATTGATGTTTTTTTTTTTAAATTTTCATCTTTGAAAAAAAAAAAATTCATGTTCACCTTCCAAGGAACACTACAACCTATTCATCTTCATCTTCTCCTTTAACTCACAAAATCCATCTCAATTCAAAATCCATCTTCATTTTCCATTCAACTCACATATATGCACAAATCCATCTTCTCCTTCACCCACAAAATAAATCGGCGAAACTTACAGTCGATAGTTGATATTTGATAGTTTCTCAGTTGTTGGACTTTTGGCTATGGTGATTCGTTTGGTGAGAAAAATAGCGCAGAAAGGGATAAAATCAAAGACTGTGTAGCTGTAAACTCACCAAAAATGTGAGATCTGGATGGAGAAACGAAATCCGAAACGCTGCCGAGTTCGAGTAATAAATCCACGGCGACGAAATTGGAAAAGGGTTAAGAAATGAACCATCTGCAAACTCGCGACGGATCTATTCGTTAGGGATCTCGAAATCGCGACGAAGATTTGACGATGATGATGAAAAATCTGGGCATTTTCTGGGAAGAAGATGACGATGAAGTTGGGTTTCTGTTCGTTGGGTTTTTCTGGGCAATTTTTGTGGAAGAAGGTGAAGAGGAAAGTAGGATTTAAGGACCAAATTGCAAGAGAGTAGTTTTTTTAGGGGTTTAGGATTCAGGGTTTAGGGGTTAGGGTTTAGGGGTTTAGATTTTAGGGTTTAGGATTTTAGGGTTTAGGGTTTAGGATTTTAGAGTTTAGGGTTTTAGATTTTAGGGTTTAGGTTTTAGGATTTTAGAATTTTGAATATTTTTAAGGACTAAATTAGAATGTTTGGAAGAGTTTTGGGACACTTTACAATTTTAGGATTTTAGGGTTTAGGTTTTAGGGTTTTTAATACTTTTAAGGACTAAATTGGAATGTTTGGAAGAGTTTTAGGACACTTTACAATTTTAGGATTAGGGTTTTAGGGTTTAGAGTTTGGGGTTTAGATTTTAGGGTTTTTAATACTTTTAAGGACTAAATTGGAATGCTTGGAAGAGTTTTGGGACACTTTACAATTTTAGGATTTTAGGGTTTTAGGGTTTAGGTTTTGAGTTTTGGGTTTTAAGGTTTGGAGTTTAGGGTTTAAGTTTTAGGATTTTTAATGCTTTTAAGGACTAAATTGAAATGTTTGGAAGAGTTTTTGGACACTTTACGATTTTATTTTGAGGATTTGGGACTAAAATGAATGAAGATGATGAAAAGAGGGGGAATTGAGAATAATGGGATAAAAATTGAAGTTCGGGACCTATTTGACAACACACAAATTTTCTTTTTTATTTTTAATTAATAATGCTAATGTGGTGCAAAATAACCCAGTTGGCCTTTTTTTTTTTCAGTTAACCCTAACGTGCCACGTCATCTTTTTTGTAACGTCAGGTTAACCGAGGGACCAATTGTGTAACAGTCGATAAATTCGGGGATTTATTCGTCTATCATCTAAATCCAGGGGCTTATCTGTAACAGAGCAAAAATCTGGAGACTAATTTGATAGTTTACTCAAAAAATAAATCAGTATTTATAAATTCACAAAATAGAAACTAAAAAATACAACTATAAAAGTGAATTGCAATATATAAGGCTCCTTGAAGACTCTAAAATTTGTTATTCATCGAGTTCTGATCAAACATATCATTATAAAATTATTTGATTCAATTGATTTAATTAACACGGAATCTTAATATTTAAGACCACAACTTAAACCAATTGTGGGAGGCAACACAACACTTGAGTTTCAGCATTTTTTCTTTTCAGTCTAGATCAAAATAGACAGGCGGGTTCATGGTTCAAACCCGGACCGACACATTGACCCAAACAATTTTTATGATAAAACACCTAACTTTCAGCCATTTTATTATTAGCGGCGGCTATGAACCGTTGCTGAGCCATAGTTTTTTCACAACAATTTTTAAGCCATTTGGCGATTTTTTTTTTTCTTTATAGAAATTATTCTCTTTTGCATTTTCTTTTTGTTTCGTTCTCAAAGTCAATGTATTCAAGTTTTCAAAAAAGGAAGGTGGAGCATCCACACCAAATGGCTTAAAAATCATACCGAGCAAGGTCACTACTACACAATTTGATGCTAAATCAAGATCCCCTACACTGGCGAAACAACATTGACGAAGAAATTATTTACTATTATATGACAGGGCTATATCAAGCAACAAATGGATCATGTTCTATATCGGGGCTTATTATAAATTTACTTTTGGGAAATCTTCGATGCATCAGTTAATAAATTTACTTGTTTGTTGTATTAGTCTAAGTTGAAATCTGTCATGACTTAGGCCAAAAAATAAAAATCTGTCATGACAAAAGTGTGATAACATACAAAGCTTATATGCAGAGACTCATTCAGTATGAAGAACCAAGTTCAATTTACAATAGAAAGAAGGTATTCATTAATTCTCTTCTTCTTGAACATACTCTTTTGCAGTTTCAGATTTGAATAGAATTGAAAATATGCCCAAGAAATTAATTTCCTTTTTCTCATCTTGATAACTGATACGGAGCATGGTAGTCAGTGAAGTGTTTCCAATGGTATTATTACCTTTCCAATACTACATGTGCATAGCTTAGGAGTAAGTGCAGAATTACCAACAAAATCATCATCACCAAATACCTCCATGGTAATTCAACTAGAATATGCAACCCAGAATCAAGGAGTAGGCAATGTATGATATAATTTGTCTTCAAATAATTTCAAGAGAAGGAATAAAGGGCAAGATGAGAGAAGCATAGAATGATAGAAGTACTCGAGAATTAGCATTAATTAATGACTGTAACTCATTTGAAAAGACTCACACTCACACCCACCCTTCAACAAAATAAACTTGCAGTACATTGTCCTCTTGATGATAATGAATTCTTGAGTTTATAATTGACATATGATTAATTAAACAGGCAATCTACTTAATTCTCTACTAATCAATTAATGCAACAATAATATTAATTTGGTGGTTGAGATCACTGAGGATTAGGAGGACGGCTATTAGCAGCAGAAACTCTAGAACCCCATTCAAGCAACTCTTTGCTGGTATCATCCTTATGCACTATCACCTCTATGAAGCACAAGCTTTCCTTCTTTGGTCCTGTTGCTGTTGCTATTGCTTCAATCAGCTCCTCTTCACAAAATACCTGCAATTCATAATATAGTAGTAATTAACATATATACTTAATTATTTATCTCTACTATTCAACCTTAACCAATGGTATATATATATAAGTATATAACTAATTAGTTACCTTGGTGGTCCAGCATTTGCCTTGACCATTGTGGATTGCATCAACCAAGGCAGTGTAATTCCAATTCTTGATGACATTGTATGGCCCATCATGTATTTCCACTTCAATTGTGTATCCTCCATTGTTTATCAGAAATATTATGCTCTTCTGCCCACATCTCACCATTGTAGATATCTCTTGTGCAGTCACCTGCAAATTAAACACATCATTCAATTTCGATTTTCTCTAAATCCCCTGCTTAATTAATTAACTTCCTTTAATTTTGAGCACAATCATTAATGCACTATATATATAGATATAGTGGAATAATTAACAACCTTTTGGCCAAAAAAAAAACAAAAAAAGAATAATTAAGAACCTGAAAGCTTCCATCTCCAATGCAAGCAATGACTCGCTTCTCAGGAACAGCTTGTGCGTAGCCAAGTGTTGCCCCCACTGACCATCCGATCGATCCATATTGCATTTGGAACTCGTACCTGTACATTATCAAAATTTCATCAATTCATTTTCATCTTCAGTTGAACAGTTTATTTGTAGTGGAAACTATTAATTTAATCCTCCAATTCTGTAAAAAATGTTATTTTAGTTCTTAAATTTTTAAATATTTAATTTAATTTACAAAATTGTATAACTAATTTCAATTTAGTCCCTCTATGAATCATGTACGTTATTAGAAAGTAGAGACATTATTCACAGAGGGACTACGTTGTAATGAATCATAAACATTTAAAGGCAGAATAAAACATTTCAAAAAATCAAATATTGAAAAAGAAATACATATAATTTAGGGACTAAAATATCAATTTACACTATAAGTTTCTCTAGTAACCAAATAATTCAAAAGTTTAAAGACTAAAATGACAAGACCCATACAATTTAACATCTAGAATATGAAGTTATTCTTTTTTTACCATCTTAAATAAGCTAGACACCAATCAATCAAGTGCTGGTATTAAAATGCAATTCAAACAAATTCAATAATGGATAAACTTGTGTTTCAATGTATAGTGATTCATTACAAAAAGACTCGAAATTGAAGCTTACCCACATGCCCTTGGAAGTTTCAGCTTCTGGCAATTAAACCAAGAATCTCCAGTCTCAGCAATAACAGCAGTTTCATGAGACAGCATATTCTGAATATGTTGAAACAGAACATTCACTCTCAATGGCTCTCTAGGCTCTGCCTTCACAGGAACACCATCAGGCACATATATCCTATGATAATTCTCATAAGAACTCGTATTCCTCTTCACTCTCTTAGCCAATTCCCTAAGAAAATCCTTCATGAGAACACACCCAAAAGCCGGTCCATTTCCCACAATAACCCGGTCCGGCTGAACAATAATAGCCTTCTCCTTCTTCAGAAGCAGAGAGTACCCAACAGAGCTATAGTCATTGAAAATCGGACCGGCGAACACGTAAGCATCGGCCGATTCTACGATCTCGGCGCAGAATGCCGTGCTCACTGCACCCCAATATGTTCCAATGAAGTGAGGGTGGTGCTCCGGGACTAGTCCTTTCGCCGACGGCATCACCGCGAGCGCGTAGCCGCAAGCATCGGCGAGCTCGACAAATGCGTCGCCGGCGTGAGCCACCCGGAGTTTGGGGCCTCCGACGAGGACTGGTTTCACTGCTTTGTTGAGGAATTCTGCTGCTGCTTCTACTGCTGCCTCCAATCCCATTTTATTACTTAATCTGTGAAAAAAAATAGAAAAAAAGTTTAGTGTTTTGTATGAGAGAATGAAGATGGGACTCTGTTTTTTGAAGAATGATGAGGAGAGAGAAAGTACTTAGGGGAGAGAGAGAATGGGACTGGCTCACGAGCGAAAGTAGGGTGAGGAATTGCAGAGAGGTTACAGCTGATGCTTATGTAAACAGGCTTGCTTTCTTTCAGAGCCGTTGAGATTGCTGTGTCGATCAATTCATGTGCGTTTTCTAAGTTATTCACTACGGCCTGTAATACCAAAGTGGATGATGATTATGAAACAGAGGAATTCACCAAACAGAGTAAAGAAAAAATTTGAATATGAGTTTTTATTTATTTTTTGGCCAAATTGAATATGAGGTTTTTGTTAATGAGAAATTAGTTCTTATCACAAAATTTTTATGTCACATCACAAGTTTCATTGAAAATTGTAGAAGGTGTCTGTTTTTTAGATTAGGTGAAGGTGAAAGTGATAGTATTAGTCTTTAAAGACAAGAATTTGATAGTTGATACTTGATACATCATAGGGTTGAAATGCTTAGAAATTATTTTCAAAGATTATTCCAATTAATTTATTCCTAACGTCAATTTGATTTTGACTCAAGTATTTTCTTCATTAACTTATTAGTCCTCCTAAAATGAGGTTAGATTATAACTAAAATAATTTTTTAAAAGAAGGCCAAAACCTTATTTTGATCTCTCATATTTGTTCAAAATTCTATTTTTGTCTCTCAAATATTTTTTTTGGTCCCTCATATTTGTTTAAGGTTCCGTTTTGATCACGATGCAAGTTCCAACACCATGGGACCAGAACGGAGCTTTGAACAAACATGAAGGATCTAAGTAACGATTTGAAAGTAATATAACTAGAGATTTTATACCTGGTAGCAAGTAACGGTCTGAAAGCACCGAAGCTCCTGGCTGAAATCGGGTAACCCGATAGTATGATGGAGGATCCGATTGGTTCCATAGTCATTAGAATTAGGCCCACCAACAATACAAATGAGAGGCAAATTCTCACTGTAAGCTCCGGCAATGGCGTTAACGACGCTGAGGCCGCCGACGGTGAAAGTAACGACGCAAGCTCCGACGCCGCGGCATCGCGCATAGCCGTCGGCGGCGTAACCGGCGTTGAGCTCGTTACAGCAGCCGACGACGTTGAGCTTCGGCTCGGCGATGAGGTGGTCGAGAAGCGTGAGGTTGAAGTCGCCGGGAACGGAAAACACGTCGGTGACGCCGATTTGAACTAGCCGGCGTGCCAGGTGGCTTCCCAACGTGGCGTCGCAGGCGGCGGAGATCACGGCGGAGGGAGGAACGGTGTTTTGGATGGCTGAAACGGTGCCGTTTGGGAGGGAACCGACGTCGTTGCTGTGAGGCTTACACGTGTCCAGAGAGCCAATTTTGGTGTCCATGAAGGGAAGAAAGAGTTTGAATTTGTGAGGATGAAAAAGAGAGAATGAATAATACTGAAGAAAAATCAATGTGTTGAGTGATGAGAAGGGAAGGGAAAAGGAGGGATTTATAAGGGGTTTAAGGGAAGGGGGTTAGAATGCAATTAAGAAGTTTGAAGTTGTAAAAGTGAGAAAGTTGTATTAGAGAACGCAATAAAGAATAATACTAGGTGCGGTTTTCGGTTTTGAATATATTGGAATTAGAATATTGAGGCAGAACAAAGCCATTCATTAAACTGTCATTCAGCTTTTTTATTAGTTTTTTTGCTGATGTCGGTGGTTTGTGATTTTGATCTGTCTCCTGCTGATCTAGACTAGAACTGTGTACAATTGTTGGAAAAGTATATAGGTACTTATTGAAGTTGGTGGGTTTTTGATTTGTTCATCCGAGTTATTCAACCTTTTTAATTGTCTCTTTTAAAACAAAAACACATTCTTAAAAAAAAATTATTATTTAATTCGTATAATTTACTAGTTAAGTTTTGAACATTAGCACTTCAATATTGAGATTGATATTTATATTGATATTGATATCAAGTGCTAGGTAACTAAATGTTAGCTCTT
Organism: Chamaecrista fasciculata; assembly: GCA_003254925.1. Classification (NCBI taxonomy): domain Eukaryota; kingdom Viridiplantae; phylum Streptophyta; class Magnoliopsida; order Fabales; family Fabaceae; genus Chamaecrista; species Chamaecrista fasciculata. The sequence continues at coordinate 54,381 of QANZ01044545.1, forward strand.
GATTATTTGTCGGTCAATAATTAATCTTTAATTTTAGCAGAATTCAACATTTGGTAGATAGAGAGTTAATCATGAAATTTACTATATATATATTGGACGCCCTTTGAAGTTCTTTGGATTAGATTTTCTCCCACAAATTACCACTTAATGAAACGCAGCGTTTGATTTTTAATGAAGCTGTGCATTTTTCACAAAACGCTCTATATGTGTCAATACTAGGATAAAAAAGATGAAATTCAACGCCCAACAATTTTCTAAATTCAGAGAATTCTAGAAGTGGCCAACTCTAAAAAAATCTAGTTTTCTACATATCCATCATCCTCTAGAATTACCAGTGTCAGAACCGGACCGAACGGTCCAACCGGTCTGACCGCCAACCGAATATGAAAGCGAGTGGGTTCGACCAAAAAAACAAACTGTCAGTTGGACCGGATTGAACCGATTTTAATCAGACAAAACCGGCGAACCGGGGTCGAACCGCTGGACCGAACCGGTGGTCAAACTATTTTTTTCTTTGAATTTTTTAAAAAAAAAATCTCAATTTTTTTTTTTTTTTGCTTATTCTCTCTATTCGTTTTCTTATTTGGTCATTTTTCTCTATTTTGTGTTGAACTTGAAATTTGAGGGCCGAAACGTTGAATTTAATTAACTATTATGAATTTATGACTTATTAGATCTTGTTTATAATACATTAAGTCCAATTACTTGCTTGAAAAAATGCATTTTATCTATAATCTTTTGTAGTAGAGAGAAAAATTATATTATTTAGATGAAGAAATGTATTTAGTAATAAATTAAAGGGTAAATTGCAATTTGGTACCCTGTGGTTAGGTGCGGTTCCCCTTTGGTACCCTGAAAGAAAAATTTTTGCATTGTGGTACCCCGTGGTTTGCTCCGTTAGCGATTTGGTCCCCTGAGGTTTTTTTCTGTTAGGATTTAATGGCAAATGTACGTTAAAATGTCAAAAATCTCCCAAAAAGTCTTCTCTTATGCGTTTAAGTCCTTTCCCTTTACTAAAAGGGATCAAAACATAAAGAATTAATTATAAAAGGGTCTTTAGCATTCTAATATTATAGATTTTTCTCCTTTTCATAAGATTTCTTTTAAATAGGTCATGATTTAATTACACTTTAATCCCAAAAGTTTATTATCTTTATCAAAATAGTCCTTAGAACCTCAAAAGATAAATGAGCATCTATGATTAATCAAAAAATCCCTATATTCAACTATAATTTCCATTCAAGTACACTACAAACAAATCAAAACCCCCAAATTTTTCCAAAATCAAGCCCCACAAATCAAAAACCCTCTCATCAACAAAATCAACATCATCAACAACCAATTTCTTCATACCCTAAGGAATCAAAATTCAAAACTAAGGAATTCAATTTCTTCCTCAATTTTCCAAAATTTGGCATAAATTAAACATCACCATAAATTAAAAAAAATTACACATCACCATAAATTAAAAAAAAAATTACACATAACAATTTTTTACACATCATTATAATTTTTCTCTCCCCCTAAACCTTCATCCAAAAATTACAAATAAGTCCTAAAAATTATAAATAAAAGAAAACGCATTGTTCATCATCTTCATCTTCCTCCTAAAAAAATGTTCATCATCTTCCTCCTCTTTCAGTCTCATCATTCCTTCAATTTCATCATTCCTTCAGCCTCATTATTCCATTATTAGTACCTAGCTAGTCAATTTTCGTCCCTTTCTTCTGTTAAAATAATGAACCACCATCGTTGACGGAACTCCGTGAACCACCACCGTTCCCGAAAATGCAGAACCTCCAAACGCACCACCGTCGACCATCAACGCAGAACTTCGTACACACTTGTATAGGAACGCCGGGAATCGCCGAACTACTGTGTGTTCACTGCCACCGTCCGTCGAACACGGAACAAACAAAATGCAGAAAATTCGAACCCGAGCAAGATGACGCACACCCACGGCGGAAAATCACCATCATTGACGATCTCTGCTAAACCGGAAACCACGAAACCAGATCTGATATATTTAGGAATGATTTTCGATTCAGTAAAAATTTGTGAATGGGGTTAGGGTTGGGAATTTGGGAAATTTGTGGTTGAAGGAGGAGAGGAAAATTTGGGAAAAAGATTCAGTAAAAATCAATTTTTCATTATTTTTAACAGAAGGGATGAAAAAATTGACTTAGCTAGGTATTAATCATGGAATAATGAGATTGAAGAAATGATGAGAGTGAAGAAATGATGAGACCGAAAGAGGAGTAGGAGGAGGAATGGAGATGATGAACATTTTTTATGAACAGTGCGTTTTTTTTTTTCATAATTTTTAGGATTTATTTTTAATTTTTGGATGAAGGTTTAGGGGGAGAGAAAAATTATAATGATGTGTAAAAAATTGCTGTGTAATTTTTTTTTTAATTTATGGTGATGTGTAATTTTTTTAGAGTTTAGGGTTTAGGAGTTTAGAGTTTTAGAGTTTAGGGTTTTTAATATTTTTAAGGACTAAATTGTAGTGTTTGAAAGAGTTTTGAGACACTTTACAATTTTATTTTGAGGATTTGAGACTAATTTGTTTGTAGTGTACTTGAATGAAAATTGTAGTTGAATATAGGGATTTTTTGATAAATCATAGATGTTCATTTGTCTTTTGAGGTTCTAAGGACTATTTTGATAAAGATCATAAACTTTTGGGATTAAAGTGTAATTAAATCAGGACCTATTCAAAAGAAATCTTATGAAAAGGAGAAAAATCTATAATATTAGAATTCTAAAGACCCTTTTATAATTAATTCTTTATGTTTTGATCCCTTTTAGTAAAGGGAAAGGACTTAAACGTATAAGAGAAGACTTTTTGGGAGATTTTTGACATTTTAACGTACATTTGCCGTTAAATCCTAACAGAAAAAAACCTCAGGGGACCAAATCGCTAACGGAGCAAACCACGGGGTACCACAATGCAAAAATTTTTCTTTCGGGGGTACCAAAGGGAAACCGCCCCTATCCACAGGGTACCAAATTGCAATTTACCCTAAATTAAATGCATCTCTTAAACCACAAACAAAAAATATATAGTATTTATATTTAATATATTAAAAATAATTATTTATTGAGTCATCCGGCCCGACCGATGGTTCAACCGATTAAACCAAACAAACTGTGAACCGAATACTTATTCGAATCTCTATCCGGTTCGGTTCTGACAACGCTAAAAATTAAACAACATCATGCTTCATAACTCAAACAACTACGCACTACTTGTGCTAAGTCACGTACATTATTTGAAGTTTAAAACAAAGTGATTAATTTTTCAAATAATAATGAGAATAAAAATACAATTTAAGTCCTTTAATTCAATGCAAAAATTTAATTTTAGATTTAGTCTATTGACTTTTATAAGTTAATAAAAATAGTATAATTAGTAACTGGTAATTTTTTTAAGGCAAAACACTCTTTCGTGCCCCTAACGTTTGCGGTGATTTTCAATTATGCCCTTAATGTTTCATTTGTGTCAGTTGTGCCCCCAATGTTAAACGTTAGTTTCAATTATGCCCCCACCTCGTTAGTGTACCATTTTTCGGAACTTTTGAGCTTCGGTCCGTGTTAATTTCAGTTTGTTTTGATAAATGAGTTTATGGGTACTCATTTTCGGCTCCTAAGGATCATTTTGCACATGGAAATTTTGAGAAAAATGCTTCATTTTGCTGCATTTCTTTTTGGTCCTTTTTGGGGATTATCGAGTCCGATTTTCTTCGGATTTGGGGCTATTTTGATCTTAATCTTTGAAATTGATCCAAGGAATCAAGTTTGTGATGTCCAAAAATTAAAACCCATATGAAATCTGATCAAAACAGAGCTCAAATCGTGCGAAAATGGTATTTTTTTTGTGGATGATTGAAATTGAGGGCATAATCGAAACTAACGTTTCACATTGGGGGCACAACTGATACAAATGAAACGTTAGGGGTATAACTGAAAATCACTGCAAACGTTAGGGGCACGAAAGGGTGTTTTGTCTTTTTTTAATATAAACATTGAGTATAAGAGAGTTTTATCATTTATTTATTTGTCTGTGTATTTCATATATAATTAATAAATCCTTGATGTTAATTGTAATTTGACATTTTAGTCCCAATTCAATATTTTTTTTGTTTAACTAGATTAATAATATTATATTTCAAGAAAGTTGTTTTTTTTTGCCCACTCAATCTTCGAAGTTTTGCCCTTACTAATTCATATTTGACCAGCGTCACGTATATGATTACGATCGGAGAGTCTTCCAACAAGAATAATTACATTTACAAATTATATATATTACTAAAATTTGGAGGGGGGGTGGCAAGGCCCCCACCGGCCCCCTGGCTCCGTCCCTGCCAACAACGGCGTCATTTCGGGAGAGAGACTATTTTGGAGGCTGAGAAACGACCCTAGAGCTTAAGTGGTGTACGAAATCAGTGGGAATTTTGAATTCTTGTTCGAAAACTTCGATTTTGGTGGATTTGAGGCTTTGGAAGTGAAGATTTGGGAGTTTCCTCTTAGGGTTTTTCTCATCTCTTCTTTTTTTTTTTTCTCTTCCCCTTTATGTTCACCATGGTTGTAGTTTTCATTTTCTTGAATATGTAGGCTAGGTTTTATATTTCTCTAAGATTAGAACTACTTAGTAATGTAATTTGACCGATTATTTACTTTGATTGTGGATGATTATGGTTTTGAAGCTCAATCAATGAGTTTGATATGTTCTCCTTCTTTGATTGGCCACCAAATTGGGAATTTTCATAAATTGCTTTGTTTTGTGCTTGAGAGAGATTGATTGAAGCTAGGTTTTTCATTGTTTGCCTCTATATTCTATTTTCTAATGGAATCTGTTAATAGGATAGAGATATACCTATTAGCCTATGGGACCCCAATTGAACTTGAACTAATGCATTGATATAATTAGTTCACCACATAAATATAGGTGGGTTAATTAGAATCAATAGGCTTATAATTAACTGAAAGGTAATTATAGGTAAGTAAGAGTTCAGGGTTACCTTTGTCATAATCATAAGTCCATAATCAGAGTGGGTATTATCATTTGTGGCGCAATGATAGCTTAGTCATCCGATAAATCCAAGTATTTCTCCATTTTTTATCGACTTTTATAGTTTTTTCTTGTATTCAATTTAGTCCCTTATTCATAGTTTTGCTTTAGTTATTGAACAAATACACTTTTACCGGCATTTCTTAGCTTGTTTATAATTTGTATAGTCAAATCAATCATTTCTTGTGCCTTGAATCGCTTGTACTTCACATTCGGGGAGTCCCTAAGAGAATACGACCTGGCGAGTATCATTATACTACATATTAAGCCGGTCTTTTTGGTGCGCATCGCGACGTGCTCGATCAAAAGTGGTGTCGTTGCCGGGGAGACTCCTTCCCTCATCAGAATTGGCCATGGAGATGGAGGAGAATGGTGGAGGTGTTGTGTGGAGAAGAGGAGGACGAGTTGGGTGAAATGTGAGATGAGAAAGATGTGTGAATGAGGGTTTTATGATTGGTGAAATTTGGGTCAGCTTAGACACTAAATTTCGGGTCCCTAGTGTTTGGTTTAGGGTTATTTGAGTGAAAATCGTGTTTGGGCAAATGAAAATATGAATTCAGCATCAAAAACACGATTTTGGGCCGTTAGCTCCCCAACGGCTGACCAATGGCGGAGGCTACTGGAATTGAGGCCTTTAGTCTGCCGGCAAGGCAAGAGGCAGCTGCCCAACGGCTAAGTCTATAAAAATGGTGTTTCATCTTCGTTTCGCTCCCGACTTGATTCCGCTTCGATCTCAGCCTTCTTCCATTTCAATCCTTGGGTCTTTGGATCCTCAAAACCAACAATTACATCAAGATAAACATGTAAAATCTCAAGGGAAGATATATATATATATATATATATATATAAACACTCAAAACTTGAGAGAATTACACAAAAAGCTGATAAAAGGACCAAAATGCAATTGTGATTTCAATGCAACAATTATCATATCCAGAGGTCTAAAACACCTAAAATAGGCTATAAAACATTACAAAACACATCCAAAGACCTCTAGAAAGCATGGTATAAACCAGCTCAATCAAGGTAATTAGTTAAGTGAAGTTGCTAAGTATGGATAATCCCAGGAAGTTCTTCACATTTGGAATCTAGGAATACCTTCGGTGTTCAATTTGGATTATGTTATTGCATTTGAATTTTGTTTAGTTTAAACTTTTATCGGTATTTTCCGCTTAGCTTAAATGAAATGTTGTAGTCTCTGTTTAGAGTGAACTCGTGAGTAAATTCTCAGTGGGACGATACCTAGTACTCAAGCCTAGTATATTACTTCAATAGTGTATGCTTGCACTTAGATTTTATATATTTAAAACTTGTACTAAAAAGAAATAACCCAAAAAAAGCTTCAAAAGAGTACTTGTGTGTGATTCGAGCTTCATCTCAAATGATGAGCCTACTTATGTAAGTAGTTTTGGCAAGTCACTTCCTTGCTAATATATATTTGGTAAAAGTGCTCTTGGTATTTCAAAAGTTTTTTTTTTTCAATTGTACCCTCAATATTTTAAATTTGAGTCAATTGTACCTCCAAATTAGGGGTAGAATTGAAAAAAAAAAAATTAGGGGTATAATTGATCCAAAAAATTTTAGGAATACAACTGAAATTGACCTTATATTTTATAGGTATCAAGAGTACTTTTACATATATATATTTTTTAAAGTTCAAATTTATAAATTTGTATTTTGTAAGTTTAATAGTTTTTCATATTTATAATTAGAAAATTAGATTATAAGAATATTTAGGATTTAAGAATATTTTAATATTTAAAGAATTAGATAATTAAAAGAATTAGATTATAGGAATATTTAGGGTATAGACAATTAAAAATTAGATTATATAGGTAGAGATACTTGTCGCGACTAGGGATGGCACCCCCACAGGGTGGGGACGGCCCCATCCCCACCAATCCTTGTCCTTTCCGTCCCCGTTCCTGATCTCCACCATCGGGATGAGTTTTCTCCTATCCCCATTCCGCGACTCCCCACAGTTCCCATAGAGATCCCCACAGTATAATTTTTTTTAATAGAAAACTAAGAATGCATTGAATTAAAGTACAAAATCCAACAATAAACACAGATTGAAGGCAATCTGGAGGGTACTCTTTCCAAACAAACAATTATTATCTAATTAGCAATAAATAAATATAATATGAACTCAGTCTCTTGGTACACCCCTGATCAAAGCATCAATAGAGATAATATGTCCATTTCAAATTTATTACAAAACCTAATCCAATAAATAATTTAGTTTCAATTATAAAATTTCATTCAAACAAACTCCAATTAGACAAAATACAATGCAAAGAACATAAAATTTGAGACTACCTAGCATCTCCCACATGATTAAAATAATTATCGTCCACAAAGAGTCAAAGACTAACACCCTAAAACCACTATCGCTCATAAAAGAAGTTACATTTTTCTAATGGATGAAAATTTTCTGTAATTATAATATATATATATATATATATTTAATTCGAGGCTGGGGACTCCGCGGGGCAAGGTGTATACTCCCCGTCCTCATCCCCAAATTACATTCGAGGTAAAATTTAACCTCATCCCCAACCCCGCGTGAAATTTTTCCGTGTATCTGGGGATCCCCGCGTGTATTGCCATCTCTAGTCGCGACGTGATGAATTAGATTAGATTATAAGAATAATATTTAGGATTTAGATAATTGAAAATTAAATTATATAGGTAGGGACACTTGTTGAGATGTGAGCAATAACATATTTAGGATTTAGATAAATAAGAATTAGATTATATAGATAGGGACACTTGTTGTGATGAATTAGATTAGATTATATTATAGGAATATTTAGGATTTAGATAATTAAAAAATAAATTATATAAATAGAGCCATTTGTCACAACGTGAAATTTGATTATATAGGTAGAGACACTTGTTGCGACAACATGATGAATTAAATTAGATAGACAAATAGATAGATAGATTAAAATTAAATTAGATTATAGGAATATTTAGTTTATAAAAGATGAAATTATACAATTTTCGTTGCACTACCTGCAATCTCATCTTTCATGGTTTTTTTCGCTTCACTATGGATTCCGATAAAGCAGAGTAAGTCTACATTAATACCTCATCTTAGTTATAATTTATTCAAATCTTTGGTAGTCTTTTTATCTTTTATTAACTTCGACGATTCTTTAACTTATTTTAAGTTGTAGAGCAGTTCTTGATTTCTTCTCAATGACAATATCATAAGATTATCGAGACCACAACATCATTGATATGTCGTCTTCCCCTATCACCATGTAATGAATTGAACTATTCTTTTTGGGCTTTTTAATATATAATACCTCATTGAAGATTACTATGATCGTTGAAGATTCAAGATGTTCAAACTCTGAAAGTCAAGTAGGCAATGGAAGATGCAAATATGAGAAACTATGGCCAACTGAACTTGTGTTACACTTGTATTGGAATGAAATGTCACTCAAAGAATTACAAATCTACATACGTTGTTCTGAAGCATTCTCTCTCCGTTCACAAGAATTTGCATTTTCGTTGTGCTACCTGCAACTATTTCTTCTGCACTGAGTTGATGATCACCATGTTAATTATGCAATGAGTGAAAGATACCCATCGGAGAAATGGTTTGCCAATGCCGATGAGGCTCTTGTATATATATGGCAGCATTTTTTTACATAAACTTTTAATAACGTTGTTGAGAGGAGAACGAATGTGTGGATTCCTATAGGTGAGCGACTGAGTCATAAAATAATATTTTTTTTGTTTGAAAAGTTGGAAAATAAACATTTTTTTTGTTATTTCCTCAATTTAAATTATTATTATCTATTTATTTTATAATTTCTCAAACATATTAACTAATAATATCTTGAGGTTATAAGTAATTAAAAAGTAAAACAAAATCACTATCTTTTATGAATTTTCTTAGAAAATAACACATATCTTAACCGGATGCCTTAAAGATATGGTTAAAATTAGGCAAAAGCATCCTTTTGATACACAAATTTTATATCAACTTTCAATTTCATCTCTAATATTTTCTTTTTGCCAATTCCATCCCCAACATTTCATATTTTGGTCAATTTTATCATTTGCTCTTACTTTAGCTAAATATTAACGACAAATTCTACGTGACTAATGACATGTAATATGTAAAATTGATAAAAAAAAAATAAATCATAACTCAAATTGAAGAACAGGATTAAGTCTGTCGATAATTTATTGAAAAAAGTTAGTCAAAAGATGAAATTAACCAAAATATAAAATATTGGAAATAAAATTAAAAGTTGATGTAAAGTTTAATTAGAGACTGGATTAGTGCTTTTGCCTTAAAATTAAAACCATATTTTCAAAAAGAATTAATCATTTGGTCCCTATACTTTATTCAAGTTTTTAATTTAGTCCATACAATTTTTTTCATTAAAGTCCTCATATTTTGCAAATGGTTAGGTTTTAGTTTTTACTACTTAAATTTATCACATAGATATTTATTTAGAGCTGACTAAAACTACCAATAATAATGATATGAAAGTCTAATATTAAATTTTTAAGACTTGGTCAAATTACACGTTTGATCCCATATGTTTGAGGTGATGAATCGATCTAAATCTAGCCCTTTAATTTTATTTTTTTTAAATTGCTCATATATGTTTAATGTCCACAATTTTTTACCTTTTAGTCCTGAATAGTTGAATGTAGTCACATCTTTTTCATTAATGCAACAATTTTGAAATTACGAGTTACTTATAACAAGGTTTTTTCCTACTCAGTTGGAGTCGTCGATAAACAATGTCAAATTTTGTCTCGTTGATTGCTCATTTCACAGTCTAAAAGAGTGAAGTTAGTCATGAATATTTCTCATTTCAAGTCTAAGGCGAAGAATTCGAATTTACGAATTACTTTTGACAATTTCTTTTTTTATTCAACTGAGAGCTGAGACCATATGCAAATGATATCAAATTAGGGTCCAAAAGTGAGTTTGACACCCAAAAAATATAAAAAGTTATGAAAATATGGAAGACCAATTTCATATTATATATGTATATATATATACTAGGGGCTTTGCGTGCCCTAACGGGCACACAAATATGTATGTAAAATAAATAAGGGACTAAATTGTTAACTTAGTAAAGAAATAGAGACCAAATAGTAAATTTTCTCTTATTTTTAATTTCATAGACTATAATTTTAAACATGGACGACCAGAAAGGGGTGGAGCCATATAATATAAGATATAAAGATAAGACTAAGTCACCCCAAAGATATGAAACTAAAAATATAATTTGACCTTTTAAAACTTCAATATTAATCTTATATTAGTATATAATGTACATTTATTTCTTTTGCAAGTAGAGCTTTTGAAAAATAACATCATAACAAAATAAAGTATTTTTTAATTAAATAACATAATTAAGTATTAATGACTAAAGTTTAGAAATTTACAAACTTATGTAGGACTAAATGATAAAATTTTTCTTTTTAAAATAATGAGACATGCTAGGAAATGAGGAACTCCAATTTTAATTTCTAGAGACAAGTCTTTGTAATGAATTTGGCATTGATATGAGAATAGATTATTTAACATCCAGTATATAATTAATTAGAAAAGTCAACATTATTAATAAAACCTACTTTGTCTATGTGGATGTTTCTCCAAACTTCCTACGTCCTCGAAGGAATGACAAGTAGATTCAAAGCATAGAATAGCTTTGAAACTAATGGAATATTTGGCGGCGCAAATTTGGCATTATTATGAGTGCTAAAAAAGAGTCAAATTTTGAGTCAAAAAAGTGTTTTGCCCACAATTATTATATAGAATCTGTGGTCGCATCTCATGGCTCTCTAATTAATAGGTTTGTCCATAGGCGTAAAACTACATGCAAACTGGGTTGGCGACTTGGTGCACACGAAACTGACGAAAGTAGCTGGCTTTGGACTCTGGTTTTCTTTCATTTTGAGCACAAACAAAATTAGTTTACAAAATAGCTATACATCATCATGAATTTTAGTTTAGAAAATAAATAAACACAATGTAATTTTTCTTTTTTTGGATGGAAACACAATGTGTTATATTACACGTAGCCTACAAAATCAAAACCTTAGGAAAAAGCGAAACCATTGATTTTGTAGTGACTAGTGGCCGTTCAATAAAATTCCAGCTGTGTCCGTGTCTAGTGTAAAATACACATGTACTACTTACAGAGAGGTCGGTTTGAAAGAGTTCGAGTTCTTTCTATTTATTTTCAAAACCTGATTCTTCTTTTTTACCTTTATTACAAAAAATAAAAATAATAAGCATGAAATAAGCTACTTTTTGAAAACTCCAATAATTTTCAAGAGCGTTGTCACCCATTGTTGGATAGTTTGTAATATTATCAATGTGGATATTTTGGATAAAATAAATAAGAGTATATTTATAATGTATAATTAATTTAATATATTAATATATTAAATTAATTATGTTTATATGATTGGTTTCATCAAAAGACATGAGAAATCTTTTTAAAAGGTGTCTATTAATAATTAATAGACATATCCTTTCATTTGAAAAGATACATCTATCAAGTGGTGTCTTTCAATTAGTAATAGACACATCTTTTATTATGAAGAGATGTAACTTTTAGATAGTGTCTATTAGTAGTTAATAAACACATCTTTCAAATGGAAGGACATATCTTATGGATTATGTCTATTGGTCATTATAAATAGTGATCCAAACCACACAAGATAAAAGACAATATTTACTATGATATAGTATGTTAAGTTCAATTCATAGACTTTGTTGTATCTTGGAAGGGGCTTGCCTAATTTTCCCCTGTATAGGCAATCACTCTTTAAAAAAGTGATTCGTCACGCCTCAAAGCCATCTATTAATTTATATTCTTCCACTCATCTCTTTCTTCTATTTTATTATTTCTAACACCCATAGCTTATCTAGCCAAGATTTTGTTTATTTTGAAACTACATTTTTTAAGGTCATAATGTATTTTTTGTCCATAATTTTTGTTCAAATTTCAATTTGGTCTTATAACTTTTTTTGTTGCATTTTTTATCCCATATCCTTTGCTCATTTTATAAATTTGGTCACATGTTGCACTTTTGATCTCATATCTTTGGGTCTGTTTGCAGAATTAGTCTTATATTTTTTGATCAAGTTACAAAATTGATCTCATCTTTGGATCAAGTACACAATTGTTCTCGTATCTTTGGGTCAAGTAGGACTGACGATAAATTTTTTTAAAAGATATAAAACCAATTTTGCAACTTGACTAGAAGATATGAGACCAAATATGCAACCTAATTAAAAGATATGAGATAAAAAAAATGCAACAAAAAAGTTATGAGATCAAATTAAGATATGAGCAAAATGGGACTAAAAGTGCGGTTTGACCTTTTTTTTTTAATATCATTTTGAAACTTAATTTAAAAAGTGAGACAATTTTGTATTTGATTAAATGTGAAGTTCATTGGCAAGTTCCAGGTTAAGTAATAAGCTTAATTTGTACGTATAATAATATTATTTGTTCCTTGGCTAAATAAATTGTAAAAAATTTATTTATTATTATTTTTAATACTGAAAATAATAAGCAACTGTTAAAATATTTTTTTATAATTTAAATATTTTATAATTAAATTGGTAATTTTAAAAACAATAATGTTAGTGCTTGCTAAACCTAGCTACCATTATATTCAAATTTGAGAAAGTGACCCGTTGGTTTTGTCGTGATTAGCTTTCATGTGCATGCATTTGCAAGCTCCATGTGACCATATAATGACTTGGGTAAATATTTAGGATCCACGTTGGATTATAATTCTAAGCATGCTCATCTTTTTCAAGAATTGCTCGACAAATTCAACAATAAACTTTTTGGATGGAAATTGAAACTTCTGTCTCAAGCATGGCGGCTTACCTTGGCTACCTCAGTTCTTTAGAATCTGCCTCTTTATCAAATGTCGGTTTTCAAACTTCCCATTTCCATGGCAAGACAATTTGATTTTGTTACGGCTAATTTCTTCTGGGGATTTAGAAATGATCGACCACCTATGCATCTATCCTCTTTTTTGAAACTGTGTCGTCCAAACCGGCAAGGTGGAGGGGTATTGTTGCTAATAAATCTTTGATCCAAGATCATCTAAGATGGATTATTGGTTCTGGAACTAATATTCCGCTTGGTACTAAGTTCTGGTGGCAACCTTTAGCTTCTAGGCCCCCTGAGTTTCAGACTATTAGTGAACTTCGTGTCTTTGCTACGGGGGGCTGGAATAGAGAGGTGGTCTTGCAATGTTTTGATACCTCGGTGGTGCCTTTGGTTCTAAACACGCCTCTTTCCTTCACTAATGTCCCGGATCAATTGGTGTGGTCCAGGTCACCTTCGGGTGTTTATATAGTGGTTGCTGGCTACTCCCGGTTGCTCGCTAATCAAGCAACCTTGGTTCCCAATGATGGCCTAGGCTTTCGATGGGACGTCTTCTGGAAAATTCAAGCACCCCCAAAGGACCTGGTATTCATATGGTGGTTATATCATAATGCCCTTCCTACCATTGACTCTTTGCGAAAGCATCATTTAATGGCTCAAGGAGGGTGTATTTTCTGTAATCATGAGGATGAAGACTAAGAACATCTATTTCTGGATTGTGATTTCTCTAGAGCTGTTTGGTTTGGAGCTATCCCGGAAATTCTACGTTCTCTGTCTCAGGCCTGCAATATTCAGGTTTGGTTGCGGGATCTTATTAATACACATTTCAGCCAATCCTCTTCTCTCAACGTCTATTGGGCTGGTGTTTGTTATACTTCGTGCAATCTGGATGGCTAGGAATCTGCTTATTTTCAAAGGAGTTCCCACTGATCCGGTTCGTACCATCCAGAGCGCGACATCCTTCTGGAATGCTTGTACCTTTGTGATCAGACAGAAAGGTGATCTTTTGTTGGGGCCACAAAAACAAAGGATAAAGACCTTCTGACCCGTTTGTCAAATCTCTTCTTTGACAGGCCCTACTATCTTGCTGTTGGATTGTAGAATCAAGAAGGTGGCTACTGTCTACTTCTTGGTGTTTGTGCAGGGATTATGTACGTTGCTCGGTAAAAGGACTAATTAAGGCTCTATAAGCCGACATCTTTTCGTCTGTTCAACCCTTCGAGATATTGTGGTACATCAGGTGGGCAGGTTCACTTCTTCGGTCACTCTTGCTTCCAACAAATCGGGCACTCTTCATTATGCTTTGGAATCAGTTAGAGCTAATGCTCTCCTCCTTCTTGTCATTAAGGATGTAAGGGTCTCACTCCAGGCCGGGTTTCGGATCGCGAGGCATGATCTTATAAAGAAGGATTTCTACAAATGTTTTATGTCCATTGCCCCCCCTACTATTATATTAGGTTTAGACTCATTTGTTTCCCTTTAATCTTCTGTCTTTGTTATAAAAAAAAAATGTGACCATATAATGAGCTTTACTATAGTTTTTTTAAATTAAAAAAGTTAATTCGGCCGTAATTATATAACTTATAACATTATAATGAGCCATTGTATTCCATCTACATAAAATTACAAATTAGTTAATTATATAGTCTTTGAATTATGAAAAATATATCAATTTATTACTAAAAAACTAAAATAAAATTTAATTCCTTGAATATATAATTACAATTAATTTAAATTTTATGTTAAATACTAACACATTTTTTTTATAAATATACTAACACAGTTAGTCATGAATATAATTTTTTTGAGACCAGTGATGATTAGATGTCTCATATTTTAATGAAATTTAGGCAAAAGTACTAATTTCATCTCTAAATTTTACACCAATTATTAATTTCGTCCCTATTTTTTTTTTCTGTCAATTTCGTCTCCAATCTTTTATATTTTTGTCTATTAAATATTTTTTTTTTGCTAAAGTGCACTTTTGGTCCTATAACTTTGGCAAATGTCTCAATTTGGTCCCATAACTTTTTTTTGTTGTAATTTTGGTCCCATAACTTTTGAAAAAGTCTCACCATTGGTTGCAAGCTGATTTCCATCCATTATCCGCTCTTAAATCTACTTCACCCATATTTGTCACGCCATCATTCAACTTAGTATGTTATATCATCTTTAATGGCAAAAAATAGATAGAAATCAGCTTGGGACCAACGATGAGACGTTTTCAGAAGGCATGGGACCAAAATTGCAACAAAAAAATTTATGCGACCAAATTGAGACGTTTTCCAAAGTTATAGGACCAAAAGTGCACTTTAGCCAAAAAAAAAATATTTAATATTCTCCCTTTTTATCCAAATATTTCAATTCACTTCTGACTTCACCACTGTCTCAGCTTGCACGGAGATATTAAAGTAAAGCCATGAGTATGATCCATATAACGTAAATGGGCCGTCATTTTTCTTAAAAAAAACACCTTCAAAGTTATATAGGCTTTCCATCATAGTCTTACCCTTTTATTTTGCTGTCTATTTATCGTTTCTCTTTAATTGGGCCTTTTGTCTTCTTCTCCGTTTATGCCAAACAAGATGGATACCCTTGTATGTTGTGAGCTCCAAATACCCTTGCATCTAATTTGTTGATTTTCCTTTATTATTGTACTTTATTTATGTATTATATTATATTATATTATATGTTATTTGTTATACAAAATTTTAAGCAAGTTTTAAAATATGATACTAGTTTCAATTTTCAATTTCTCTATAACATTTTTTTTGGGTCGTTGTGAGAAAATCCTATTTCTAGAATTTTAAGAAAATTGCTTATATTATATGATGACAAAAGAATTTTTTTGGTTTTCAAATTTTATATCAATTATCAATTTTGTCTATAATTTTTTTCAGTCAATTTAATTCTCAATGTTTTACATTTTTGTTAATTTTATCTGTTGTTCTTACTTTAGTCAAATATCAACGACAAAATTTAGGTGACTAATGACATGTAATGTAAAATTAATAGAAAGGAAAATTCAAATTTTAATTCAAATTAAAAAACGGAATAAAATCTATCGTTAATTTATTAAAAGAAATTTGTTAAATGATGAAATTGACTAAAATATATAATATTGGAGATAAAATTGACCGTAAAAAATTGAAAAAGAAATTAACAATTAGAGTAAAATTGAAGGACCAAAATAATACTTTTACCTTATATTATTCAAACATAACACAGCCACATCACGCCCTGGTCGGTTTCTATTTGTTTACAATTATGTTTATCGTCATGCAACCTCCAAATAATGTTGAAGGATGTACCAAATATAAATTTAAATTTTAAATTCAAGAAATAAAAAAAAAATATATTTCTATATCTATACTATATTATATGTGGAAGGACCATTTTGGTTGGTCAAAAATAATTAAATTAAAAATTAAAAAAAAATAAGAAATAAAAATATGAAACTCGATAATTGGTTAACGGTATAGATAATGGGAGAGATAAAGTAGTAGATGAGATTTAAGAAAATGAAAACTTTTTATTTAGTCTTTTAATTTTCACACTTCTAATGATTTAGTCATTGAATAATAGAAATATAATATTTAGTCACTGAATAACTACAAATGTCAAATCAAATGTTATATACATATTTTCGTGTCCGTTAAGACACGGAAAGACCCTAGTATATATAAAGCCTAAATTTACTTTTTCGTGCAGAGAGTAGCATTACACAAATGTTTAACTTTTTACATCTTACTTTTTTCGTGCGGCCACTGCCCACTAGCATAATGATGAAATAGTCAAATTTCTGAAATAAGAAAAATCAAAATGTTTATTTCTTTTTATATAACATTATCAATTCAAAATTAGTTTAAATCATGAATAGTTAAATAATATTTGAATAATTTTTTTTGATGAATTTTTAAATAAAATTTTAAATTTAAGATATTATAAATAATATTGTCAAAATCATATTAAATAGAATGGTCCGTCAATCTTACTATAAGATGGATTATAGAACATGTTGATTCAATATTAAAAATTGTTTTGACAATTAAACTATTAAAGAATTGTCTAGTTCAAATATTAAAATTTTATTTGATCCCTTATATATTAATAATTTTTCAATTTAATCCTTCAATTTTTTTCTCAATTTAGTCCTTAATTTTTTCTTTAATTATCTCTCAAAAATTGTTTTGTCATCAATCATCAATCATTTTATATATAAATTATTGTATTGTAATAGTAATTATTTATGATAAACTATCAATTAATAACTATTTATGATTATTATACTTCTGAAATTTATAATTTATGTATTATTTATATTTAAAGTAATTAATTATTATTATTTATTGTATTATTAAGTTTAATCATTAGTTTAATCGATTAAAGGTTTTGCTATAAAAAAACTTCATAATTTAAGCTATAAAGTTTTTGTGTCTATCTCTCTTTACTCGTTATGTTTTTTTATTTTGATTTCTATTAATTGTCTAGGAAAATGTACTAATAGTAAAGACAAGAACTCTCTAGCTTAACCTATAAAAAATTTTTTATAGCAAAATCTATCAATTAAACTAATAAACTGAACACTTTTTTATTTCATAATTCATACGATCTGATTATGATAATATTACTTGTAAATATAATTATTTTTATTAAAAAATTCTTTCACCTAAATAAACTATGGCTCCATTTGGTACCTATGAAATGGAGATTACATTGTAAAAGGACACGGATTCCAAGATTTTCATGTGTTTAGTATGGTAATTTGAGCTATGTAAAGTGGATTACAATGTAAAGAGCTTTACATTACATATGCCATTTTTCTTTACTTCACATTTCTGATGTAATCCAAGTCTACCTAGGAAATTATGGTAGAATTGCTAATTTACCCCTCTCACTCCCATCCCATCTTCTTCCCCTGATGGTGACCGGCGGCGGCGGCGGCAGCAGCCACCGTGGACGGCGGCACAGGCCACCGTGTACGACGGTGGATGGCGGCGCCAGCCACCGCGGACGGCGGCGTAGGCCATCGTGTACGGCGGTGGTATTGTGGTGGTTGTGGGAAGGGCATTTTTGTAATTTTCTTTCTATATCTATTTTACTTTCTCTCCCCTACCTTTTTATACCAAATACTTTCAATTTTTATCTACTTTACATTCCCTCAAATACTTTTCTTTCCCTCACAATCTTTCCCTTGTAAAACTCTTTCCTTTACTTACCTATGACATACCAAACGAAGCCTATATGATACGAGTCTAATCTCAAAAGTTGCAAAATTGGAGAGAAAACAATTAATAAAAAATATTCGGCCAAAAAATAAAAAATAAAATTCGTCCAGTTGTATTCTAAGAAAAAGGATAAAAAAGAAAGAGTTTGCTGAAATGGTGAAATACGACGTCGTAGGAGCATCCTCTCTGGTTTTCTGAATCGAGCTTCCATTTTGTTTTGTTTAGTTTTGTCCTTTTGGGGCTGCGAGAAGCCTTGAACGACAAAGACACACAGTTTCCGGTGTGGGTGTAGGCGTAGGCGTAACATTCATTCATTCATTACCCTCTCCCTCTTTCTCCTTTCACCACCACCGCCTACGGCGGCGCCGCTTCTTTCTACTTCCTAATCACAACAATCTCCTCCTTTTCTCAAACACACACACACACTTTCTAGCTTCACGATACGACCTACAAAATACACACACAGACTTACTCTCTCTTTCTCTCTCTAGCAGCCTCAATCACAAGCACTCTCATCAACTAGCTCATTTCCCTTTTCCTGCTTCCTCGCTTGAACTATCAACTTTCACAGCTCACAAAATCTTCTCAAGAGAGTTGAAAAAGTAGAAATCGAGCCGGTTTGAAAGAGAGAGGTTTATATTTGATAAGCTTCGCTTAGCAATGGCGCTCTCGGTCTCCGACGTTCCGGCCATGTACTCGTTGCTTACCAATTCTATGAGCAGCGATCACGCAATCCGTAAACCTGCCGAAGACGCGCTCGCTCAATCCGAGAGTAGGCCTGGTTTCTGCTCTTGTCTTATGGTATCGTCTTCTGATTCTCTCCCATTTTTAGGGTTTTGGTTCGATTCTGGTTCAGTCTTGATTTTTTCTTGAGTTCGTGTGTCGGAGTGTTTGGAATCTGAGGTTGTGCATTTTCTGAATGGAACTGTAGGAAGTCATTACTGCCAAGGATTTAGTGTCTCAGGTGGATGTGCGGCTCATGGCTTCAGTGTATTTCAAGAATAGCATTAATCGCTACTGGAGGCACCGGCGTGATTCTTCGTAAGCTTTTTTCTTTTCTCTGTTGCTTGAGAGAGTTTTTGCTTTCGGTTTAAGCTTTGTTTTTCTTGTTGTGTGAGAGGAACGGGGTGGAGGAAAGAGAAGTCTAATGCATGTTTGGTTGTTAAGCCGTGGATAGTAATGTGACATTATCTGTTCAGGGGAATCACCAATGACGAGAAAATACATCTCCGGCAAAAGTTGTTGCTCCATTTGAGAGAAGAGAATGATCAGGTACTTCCCTAACTGTTCTGTTCCTGTTTTTAATTTTCCTTTTCCTTATGGTTTGTGAGAAAAGTTATATCTGTGTTACTCATGTCAGGAATTTCACACTTGATGGATCCTGCTTGTGAATTTTTTAGTGTGTTTCCCTATCACTACCTGAATGCTAAGTTCATTAGTTGTTATAATCCTAGGTCTCATTAAATAATCAATTGATTTAGATCCTCCTTTGTTCAATATAAACAGTGTTTTCAATTTGTAGGTTTTTTTTTTTTTTTAAAATTCTCCTCTATCATTATTAGCCTTAATCAATGTGTGATTTCAGATTGTATTATGATGCAATAGATGATGTTGGATAGAAAAGGATGTTTATACTTTATTGGATACAAAAGGATTTCCATCATACGACCCTGTGATTTACCCCATTAAGCCTCAAATGTTTATTTCCTCTACTTACATTTCCTTAATGCAGATAGCTCGAATGTTGGCTGTGCTCGTCTCCAAAATTGCTCGCATTGATTATCCCAAAGAATGGTATACTTCATATTTGTTAGTTCTTCAGTGTCCAATAGTTTTAGAAATGTCTACAATGCTGCCATTACATTTTCATTTATGCTTATATATTAAATGACAAGTCAATAATTCATAATAAATAACTGATTGCAAGGAAGTTGACCTTGTGTAAGTCCAAAATTGTATAATACATGTGAGCTGTTGCGGATAACTTTTATGATCGTTCAAACTAAAATTTCATTTGAAGGAAAAAGTTCGGAACCTGCTGAGTGGATACTGATTTCCTCTCCTAGTGGCATTTGGCTGTTAGAACTTGAAACCTCAAGGCACTTGTGAACATAGATATGGATTTTTGAAGTTGTCACAAAAATGGGCTAGAGAGAATGGAAGCTTCAATCTTCAATCTTCAAGGAAAATCACAAACTGAAAGCAAAAATAGTGATTGGTTTTCTTATTAGCATGTATAGATGGAGATGGGGTTTCTCAATGTTATCTTCAATTTATAAGGATTGACAGTTTACTAAGTATAAAATAAAACTTGACAAGAAATAGAATTATTTCAGTAGCCTACGTAAAAATTGACTTGAGCTGAGCAGTTCTTATACACTCTGCAACCTGAACGAGCTTGAGGATAATGACAACACAAATGATGTACCGTTAGCGCTAAAGTAATGGATTCTAATGCCACTGTTGAATACTCCCTTAGTCAGTTGCTCACTTTTGGTTTTAAGCTTGATATGGTTGAAGCCTGAAGTACTTGAAAATTGATAGAGCTGACTGCTGAGTGTTATATAGAGTTGTATACTCATCAATGGACGAGCTCTGCTGGACATGCTGTCACTAAGATAATTAATTAGGATGAGTTGAACGTCGGATATATAGAAATATGGGGTTTTTTCTTTCCATTTTCAGAGTCTCTTGGCTTGTGCATTCAGCTTGGTTGGATGGGTAAGAAAGTTGGAACTAGTTTGATGACGAATCTAGTTTTTGTGCATGACTTTGAAAGTATGATTTGAATGAAAAGATATTAGTCTAGAATCCAGAATAATCTTGTTTGTCTGGAATCAAGATGTGAAGTTCAGGTGGTCTATATTGTGATGTATTCAAAATTTAGCTCCTAATTGGACCCCTATCATTTAAGGTTTGCTCTTCTAAGCTAGTCATTTATCCTTCATAAATAAAAAAGGAAAGAGGAAAGAGAAGAGAACTTGATTTATGTTTTTGTTTATTATGAACATTAAGCAAAATCCCAGTTTCTTAATTTGATTTTTTTTCCTCTTTAAAATGATCTTTATTTATATGAAGGTAAATGTTTACTCCATATGTACGATGGAGACTATCACTGGTTGGCTTATATGCAATCTTATTGTCTCTGAGTTTGACACCTTATGTGAAGCAAACCATATGTATTGATATGCTGATTTCATGACTTATCAGGCCAGACATCTTTTCCGTTTTAGCACAACAGCTTCAATCAGCAGATGTTCTTGCATCCCACCGAATCTTCATGATTTTATTTAGGACCTTAAAGGAATTGTCCACAAAGCGCCTAACGTCAGACCAAAGAAACTTTGCAGAGGTACTGTCCGCTGATTAAATTTGATTTCACATATTTCTTTCTTCTCTTTTCTCTTCTTCAACTTTTTGTTCAAGTTGTCTCTACTTTGTCTCTGTTGTACATTGCAACCCAAAATAATGCCTGCACTTATCCAGTGATTATGTTTTTTCGAATGAGGAAACCTTATCTATTATTAGTGTTCATTTTTTCTTTAGTGAGTCAACTTATCTAGTTAGTAAAAATGATATTTTGTGCTCTTTTTCTTGAAATTATGTAGTTGTTGTGCATTCTCTCTTTACTGTGGTCAGCCCTACTGAATGTTAAGATTGACATGGCTCCTAAAAGGCTAATTTTGGTATTCATAGTGTATTTACAATAGAAGAACCTTGCAGGAAATGCGAACAAATTTTATCCAAGTTTTGTAGTTTTATATTATTAGAAGCTCCAAATTTTCACATTAAGAAGGATCAAATTTAGCAGCTTGCATCTATTTGAAATTTTGATTGGCATATCTGTCAAATTTATGTATGATATGCATTTGGTTATTTAAGATTATTACAGATATTTGCTATACTTTTTTCAAAATCTATATCTAGCTGTGGACGGAAGGCCATGCCTATGTGATACTTTGTATTTAAGTCTCTCACTTTCTTTTATATTTCATTTTTATACTGTCCTCACTCTGTTTATAATAAACAATGATCTTTATCATCTAACGCTAACATTATGGGTAGTCTTTTCTTTTATATTACCTTGCAGCTTGGCTCTGGTGGTATTGATAACTGCACCAATTGATTGATCTTTCTCTTTTTTTATTTGGCATCTTTCCCTTTCTGCATCAAAATTTTTCCTTCAGTACTGATATGGATTTATAGGGTTAACTTCTCAGAATAATGAAATATATCCTTTGGCAGATATCATCCCATTTCTTTGACTATTGCTGGCGCCTTTGGCAAAGCGATGTGCAAACAATATTACATGGTTTCTCTAATCTTTCTCAAAGCTATAATTCAAACGCTGGAGAGCATCATCATGATGAGCTTTACCTTACTTGTGAGAGATGGTTGTTATGTTCAAAGATAATACGTCAATTAATTATTTCAGGCTTTCAAAGTGATTCAAAATGTTTTCAGGTAATGATCTGTTCTTGTGTCTCTGTCCCCTTCAGTGTTTACTGTATCTTAAACAATGGCATACTTTTCTTTCATTTTCCTTCACACACACACATATGTATGTATGTATGTATGTGTGTGTGTGTGTGTATATTGACCAGTTCAAAAGTTAAGGTACTTGACACCTGGTCTTACTATTTTGTAGGAGGTTCGGCCAGTCAAGGAAGTTTCTCCTGTTATCTTAAGTGCCATTCAATCATTCCTTCCATACTGTGAGACCTCTTTTTCTTTGTGCACATGCGTCACTTTGTTGTGTTTATGTTCCTATGAATAAATACCCCCAAGTATAAGAAGAAAAGATTCATGATCGTATTTCCCTCCTCATCCTACAAGGATTCCCGACTTCCTTTTCAACGAAAGAAACCGTTAACTTATCCACACTCTCTGTTTCTTCCTTTCAAACTCACGGGAACTTTCTCTTGTTTGCAGATTCATCCTTTCAAAAGCAATATCCTAAATTTTGGGACTTCACAAAAAGGGCGTGTACCAAATTAATGAAAATCTTAGTTGCCTTTCAAGGCAGACATCCTTATTCATTTGGCGATAAATTTGTGCTTTCTTCTGTGGTGGATTTCTGCTTAAATAAGATAACTGAGCCTGAACCATATCTATTATCGTTTGAACAATTTCTTATTCAATGTATGGTGATGGTGAAGAATATGCTGGAATGTAAGGAATACAAGCCAAGTCTCACGGGTCGGGTGATGGACGAAAATGTAGTCACCCTAGAGCGGATGAAGAAAAATTTTTTTAGTATGGTTGGTGGTGTTTTGACTTCGCTTCTGCCCAATGAGCGGATAGTCCTTTTGTGTAATGTGTTGATAAGGAGGTACCATTCACTTCTTAGCTTCTTGGTTTGAGTATTTTATATGTGGACTGAGGTGTAAAGTTGTGCTATACTGAACCTAATTACTCAATGTAGTTCGTTGCAAATGGAATCAGTGAGAAAAAGTTCCCACATCCTTATTAGTTCGGCAAATTGGTGAAAGAGCACTTTTTTTTTATTAATATTTTAGAGGTTCATGGCTGGTAGAATGTGTGATAATTGTTCTATGACTATTGGAAGACATTGTGTGGGTGGAGCTAAACATATTTGGAAAATCATTTTGTGCCTTGTGGGAATAGGTATATAATATAACTGATATAAGGAGTTTCTGTTTTTTGTGACGATTGATTCTTATTCAGATCCTGATTAGAGATAAAAAGTGGCACTAAGGTCATGAAATTCAAATAATCAGTTCTGAGAAATGCAGTATGACATCACTAATTCCCTATTGAAATATTTATTGGTCCCATGATATTGTAATGGTGAAAGTAATGTTGCCTGTTTGCATTGCCAAAGTCTTCGATTTGAAGTTATGAAAAACCTGCTATAGCTAGAGGTTTCTGGGTCTCTGCATTTCACTTTACACTGTTTGTGAACTGGTTGTCTGCTGAGAGTCAGTTCTTCGACTGGAATTTGGTTAGATCCCTTCAGTGATGTTTTGCCCTTTTATACTCTGTTGCTAGACTAAATAGTGCTCTATAACACAACAGGTATTTTGTTCTATCAGTGAGTGATTTGGAGGAATGGTACCGTAACCCAGAGTCTTTTCATCATGAGCAGGATATGGTTCAGTGGACAGAAAAGTTGAGGCCATGTGCTGAAGCTTTGTACATTGTATTGTTTGAAAATAATAGCCAAGTAGGTGGCATTCAAATTTCATGTTGTATGATCTCTTTTGTTGAGATACTTCAATAAGACTAGATTATTAATTTGTGGATGCGTCAATGTGACTATTACTTTTAGCTGCTAGGTCCTGTTGTAGTTTCTCTTCTTCAAGAGGCTATGAATGGTTGCCCAACTTCAGTGACAGAAATAACTCCAGGGTTGCTTCTTAAAGATGCTGCTTATGGTGCTGCTGCTTATGTTTATTATGAGCTCTCAAACTACCTGAGCTTCAAGGACTGGTAATATGAAAGCCACAGTGCTTTTTATATTAATTGGTTAATCTCATGTACTGTGTGAGTTAATAATATTGGGGTACTTTAATTTCCTAAAAAATGTTAAAAATCATTGTACTCTTTTAGCATGTGTCAGCTGTTACTTATATCTGCTCATTGGGGACACTGCTGGTATTTTCAAACAACTTTCATACATTAGCTTGCACACTTCCTTTATGTCTGTTGTAAATTTGTAATTTTGCTGATAATAGAATTATTTTTAGATAGACAAGCTTCATTTGGTGGTGGTTTCAAATTTATCTGATGAAACAGTTAGTTCAGGGTCATAGTTTATATTGTACTTTTTTTTTCTGTTATGCTTTATCTGGAGTATCTTTTTTTATCCTTAAAAATGATATTTGCAGGTTTAATGGTGCGTTATCTCTTGAACTGTCAAATGACCATCCAAACATGCGTATCATCCATCGTAAAGTTGCCCTGATTTTAGGACAGTGGGTTTCTGAGGTATGTAATACATAGAATATTTTAGTTGCATAGCGATTGAGTTTCTAAATTTTCATGGATGAATTTTACAAAACCTTTGATAAGATGCACTCTGTCATGTCTTCAGGATAAATAAAATAAAACCTAAATATGGTACTTGATTATACTTCTATATTTTTGTAGTATTCATCACGGAAAAACCTTCTAATAATCACTGAGTTCCTAGTCTGTTATGCTTGTGCAATTGTGTATATTTTGGTTTTAGAGAAGCCAATCCTGCTTACTATATTGTGACTTCTATTCTCAGATTCAAGATGATACGAAAAGACCTGTCTACTGTGCTCTAATCAGATTATTACAGGCCAAAGATTTATCTGTCAGGGTATGTTGGTTTGATGCATATCTTTGCACTCCAATTAACAATAATCATGATTTTCCCTAAACTCTTAATATATTTGCACCTTGGTATAATGTTTCCAGCTAATCATGCGCATAATTTGGTTTAGCTTGCAGCATGCCGTTCCCTGTGCTTAAATATTGAAGATGCCAATTTTTCTGAAAGGGAGTTTATTGATCTTCTTCCAATATGTTGGGATTCTTGTTTTACGTTGTTTGATGAAGTTCAGGAATTTGACTCCAAGGTAAAATCCGCTACTTTATAACTTCTTATGTAGTTATACGGAGAATTTTAGCCATTATTCATTTCTGCCAAATTTTATGTACACTTGCTATGCGATGGGTTCCTTTTTGCAAAGAACTTTATATTGTACCCTCTAATGCTTCAAACAGCTGCAAAATGGATTGAGGAATTGGAATAATCTCGTGAACTTGACAGTTTCTTTTTAAAAAATTGATATAATGTGTATGAGATTCAAACTGAACATATGGATGGCTTCAACATGCATTACATATTCTCCGTGGTACAGAAGCTCATCTTCTTCCTGCAGTTTCATGGGCCTTGAATTTAATACAATTATTTAGAGTAAGAGAAGGTTGGGAGCACGAACTATTTCCGTTTTTCTAAATTATTGTTTGAATTTAAATGTCCTTTATTTTTTTAAAAAATAATCAATTATAGTTCTCATTATTCTTTTATTGTTTCTTCAGGTTCAGGTTTTGAATTTGGTTTCTATCCTCATTGGACATGTTAGTGAAGTTATTCCATTTGGGAATAATTTGGTGCAATTTTTTCAGAAGGTAACCTACCAATAATCATTTGTTCCGTGTAGTAAAATCTTTCTTTTGGTTGAAAGACTTGCTGCTTTTAATCGCATTTATGGTCATTGAATGAGTTAGAAAGACATGGTAATCTGTGTTGAAACAACCTAACTAGGGCTAATCGTTAGTTGTTGTAATACTAAGTTAGTTAAGCTTGTATTTCTGATACTAAGCATTTTTTTAAGTATAATGACATGAGTTTTGTGCTTTTTTTGGTGTGATAATTGTCTCTGAATGGGTTTAATGGTATCTGAATGTGTTTTATTTTATCTTTTACTGAAGATGGTACTCTTGTGATGGTGGATCATATATGAAGTGTGGCTAGGTTACACTGACCAAGGTTGTTAAATGTACAATAAGTTTAGAGATTATTCATAAGATTTTTTTTAAAAAAACAAAAATCTGATTTTGGTTGTCCAAAGTCAATCATCAAGGAGATAGATTGAACCTTAAAGTTTGAATTTTGTTTCCACACTATGAAAGTGTTTAACCTCATGCTTTCTGATTCAGTTGATCTGGTTATTTATACTCACTCCTGAGGAGATAGAAAAATAGAGTGAATGGTAGAGTTAGCATTTTTTGCAAATTGTTCAGTATGCTTATATTTACTTTTCACACTGCAAATGTATTAATGACTACAAAGTAGCTGTACATAAACTTCAGACATACTAAAAGTGCATTTAATTTATTTCACTGTTGCTTTTGATATGACAAGGTCTGGGGGGAATCTTCTGGTGAAAGCTTGCTGCAGATTCAGCTTCTTATTGCTCTACGAAACTTTGTCGTTGCACTTGGCTACCAGTCACCCATTTGTTATAGCATATTACTTCCCATTCTGAACAATGGAATTGATATTAATAGCCCTGATGAACTCAATCTTCTAGAGGATAGCATGCTGGTAATCCTGCTATTTCTCTTTTTAACTAAATGGATACTGGTTTGTGGGAGCATACTAAGTGAAAGTACACCCTAAAATGATCTTTCAGTTATGGGAGGCGACACTTTCTCATGCCCCTTCAATGGTTCCTCAACTGTTATCATATTTTTCACGCCTTGTGGACATCATGGAAAGGAGCTTTGACCATTTGCAGGTTAGACTAGCTTTATCATTATATTGATCTTTTTTGTCTCAATCATTGTATCATAGGCATAGTCAGTATGAGTTTGGACTGAGGTGATGAGTGAATATAGTTTTCTTGTTCTTGTACTTACATTTATATAGAATATTTAAAATTTAAATCAGTGACATCTTTAATTTCTTCCTTTTCTCTTTCATGTGTCTTCTACATCCCCTTCTGCTCTTTATTCTACTTTTAAGATCATAGGATTATCTCAACACAATAATAATAATAATAATTGGTTGGATGTTGTAATTCAGTCATTCATTTGGAACTGTTTTGTGTAGTACTATAGTTGCGGATACTGTTATATGTGAATCATTTCTGTATGAGTCCCTCTCATAAAGTAAAAGGAACTTGTTCTAGGAACCATATATAAAAGCCAAAGCTGCTATGTTTCTCCTAGACTCCGAAAATTCAACTGTTAGCAAGGTCCACGTATTATGCAGAAATATGTGATCATTGGATGCATTGATTTGATGGAGAAGTATCATGGCTTAATCTAATGACATCTCCTTGGGTTCTTTGTGATATGTTTACTGGCTTGATTTGCAATTAGGAGTTATGAGCATTAAGTTACTAGGTTCCTGTAGTATTATACTTTGTCTTCACCCTTAATAACTTGTTGGTTGTTGCTCTCTTTTTTTTTATTATTATTTTTGTTTTGTTTATAAATTATATTTTCTTTATTTCAATTGCAGGTTTCTGTGAACATAATTGAGGATTACATTATTCTGGGTGGAAGTGAATTTCTGAGTGTTCATGCTTCAAATATTGCTAAAATTCTTGATCTAGTGGTCGGGAATGTTAATGACAGAGGTCTACTATCAGTCCTTCCCGTAATTGATCTTTTAATACAGGTATCTCAGTGAGTGTCTTTGAGAACACTATTCTTTCTCAAATTCTAAGGTAGCATCCATTCATTCTTGCTGCACATTTGCTCCAATTTTTGAAACTAATAGGTTCCCGGGCTCTAATATGATCGCACAATTTGCATAACTCTGACAGTTAAGATGGAACAGTGAAGTTAGACTTCTGAGTTGCTAAATGATTTGTGCATGAAGTATCTAGAGAGCGTTGAGGAGGAAATGGAAAAAAAAAACAAAAGAAAATTACAGGAGCATTTAGGATAAAATGAAAGAAATTACCATGAGGAAAAATAATAATGTGATTAAAAAAAAAAAGAAAAAGAAAAAGAAAATTATAATTTGGCTCTTTGATGCACCTAATCAAAGTAATATGTTATGTGTGGACAGTGTGGTTTTAAATAAACATTGGAGCCACTAAATTATTCAGATTAGCTCTTGGTCATTGATTCTAGGACAATATCCATATGTTTTTCTCAGAATGAAAAGCCACCCTATTGGTATTCAAAATTTTTGTTGTTGCGACTTAATGTAATATATAGGAGTTTCCTATAATTTCCTTGGTTTTATAAGTTTGATAATACTTATTTGGCATTTTTTTTAAATTTTCACTTATGTTTGTAAAAATCTTACAAACTCAAATGTCAGTTTGATTTTGCTATTTGCAGTGTTTCCCCACAGAAGTACCACCACTTATTAGCAGTACTTTGCAAGTAAGTCTAGTTCCATGCTTCTTCTAATTGTAAGCTACGCAGTATGTTGAACTCTGAGCATGTGTTTACTAATTGTTTCATAATTCATACTTATTCAGGAGACTTTACCTAAAATCTTGTATTCCTTTATTGTCACTAGAAATTAGTTGTCATATGTTTGAGTGGAGGAGATGATCATGATCCTTCTAAGGCATCCGTTAAAGCATCTTCTGCTGCCATCTTGGCAAGGATTTTGGTGATGAATACAAATGCACTTGCCCAGTTAACTTCAGATCCATCAACTTCTTTGCTCCTTCAGACAGCTGGTGTTCCAGTTCAAGAAAATATACTTCTTTGCCTTGTTGACATATGGCTTGACAAGGTTGGTACCGTTTGCATCTCTTATGGGTATGCTTGAGATGCTTGGTGTTTGGTTGAGAATATATTTTTATAAAATTGTCTAGTCTGTGCTTGGAACAAATCAATTTTCATTTCATACGCTGCAGTTGTAAAATTATTTGTAGTTGGTGACTTATGATGTCAGTCTCCATGATAATTTGGAAAGTTTAACATGATTTTATTACATTTGCATTTTATATCCTCTTTTGTGCCCCCATGAGAGAGCCTAGCTAAATTGTTCCCCTTGACTGGAGGATGCTATAAAGCACCAATACTTTTGAAAGGCAATCTATGGTTTGTGATATATCATATCACATACTCCACTTAATTTGCATTTAAACACTAAATATTTTGTCATGGTGTCCAGATCTTGTCATGTCTCCTATTTATTTGAATATCAGTGCTTCTTAGGGAGGATCTTATCATTAAGAAACTCCTATTCATATAATTTAGATGCTGCAATATTTGTCCAAATCAGTACCTAACTACACCTTTTATGATAGGTCTTTAACCCAATCGAGTATGCTGTTGATTGATTAATGAGTTGCATCCTTTATTTGAATTATGAGCTATTTTTATATTTTTGTCAGGTAGATAATGTTACATCCAGCCAGAGGAAGACATTTGGCTTAGCCCTTTCAATAATTCTGACACTAAGACTGCCTCAAGTCCTTGACAAACTTGATCAAATTTTGAGGTATTACCATTTCTTTTTACTTTTAATATGAGGGTCAGGGGTATTCTTGGGCTTAGCTCAAGTTAATTTTCCTCCTTGAGGGATCTTAAAGGAACACTCCCCCATGCATTTTGGTTTTCACTTTAATGATCTCCCTACTTAGCTACCCCTTTGGGTGTCTTGCCTTTGAACATATAAGATTTTAGCTAATAAGTATCAAATAA
This sequence comes from Chamaecrista fasciculata, assembly GCA_003254925.1. Classification (NCBI taxonomy): domain Eukaryota; kingdom Viridiplantae; phylum Streptophyta; class Magnoliopsida; order Fabales; family Fabaceae; genus Chamaecrista; species Chamaecrista fasciculata. The sequence goes on from QANZ01044545.1 coordinate 84,707, forward strand.
GACTTTTATATTGTGTCCCTTGCAGTGTTTGCACTAGTGTAATTTTGGGTGGAAATGAGGACTTGACTGAGGAAGAGTCCAGGTTAGACCTTTTAATTTTAATTTACTCTCTTTTGCATTTTATCCAGAATAGTTGATACTTGATGTCTTGATTCTGACGTTCCGTTTTACATGTTTTATTGTAGTATCCTGTGTGATTTTATCTTTATACCCTTTCTTACTGTTGAGTTTTAACGTTAAATCTGAAAGCAACTCTCCCCTTTAGAATATAGTTTAACGGAGATGATTGCAGGTCCTAAATTCATTGGTTTGTGTATGACTCACCATATGAAATTATGTATTGATAAAGATCAATTAGGTAAATGATAGTTATTTCTGTTGTTATTAACAGTGGTGACACATCTCATGAGGGAAGTATTCCTAGTAAAGAAATCAGAAAGAGACAGGTAAGAGATTCATGAGAGCTATTGGAAAATTCCTTGTTGGAGTGAATAATGAAATATATGTTATCCTATTCTCTTTTTTTACTTATTTTTTTTCTTTCTTTTATGGGATCTTTAGATCAAAATTTCAGACCCAGTAAATCACCTGTCACTGGAGAACTCTGTGAGAGAAAATCTACAGACATGTGCAACTATTCATGGAGAATCATTTAATGCTGCAATGAATAGCATCCATCCATCTGCGTTAGCTCAATTGAAACAAGCATTAAATATGCCATAGCTGGCTGTGACATCTAGTTCTTCTCAACTTGTCATCTGGTGGTTGCATGTTTGGGCTCTCAATCTCCGCCAGTTCATTCATTGATACTATTACAGGGTATGCCTTTGCTATTTATAATATGGTTTTTGCTTTCTTTTTTTCTTTTTCCCTCTTATCTCTTTCTAAACTGCAACAAAATTCACACTTTAGAGGAACTTCGCGCTTCTTTGGGAGAGGACAGTTATGTGTGGAGTTGGGTGATTAGGATTTTGGTATTTGTCCAACACCTTCAGTTCCAAACCCTTTCAAATTAGAGTTTGGGATGCTTGAGTTCCTTTCTTTATTACATCCGCTTCTTTACCCCCAATTTTTCTAGTCTTTATTTGAAAAGAGAAGTATAGATTAGGTTGATATTTAAAATTGTGCATTACCCCCTAATCTGATTTATTAATGATATTGTAGCTTTCAAACAGTTGGAAGTGAGTTCCCATCCTTTTTCTCTTATTATTGATTGAACTTCCAAATAATGGAATAGGAACTTGTTTCCACCCCCATTCTCTTCAAAATTCTCAACCAAGTCCTAATTCTATATAACTCCTTAAGTTCAATGACTGATCAATTTGAACAGTTTGTTGAATGAAATTACTGTGATTATCATGTTTGCAAGTCTTGTGTATTTGGATAATTTGGAGGTAACTAGCAACTTAATATATATATATATATATATTTGCAGGGTGATATTGAAGCATTTGATACTTGGTTTGGTGCATTTGACACTATATTTGTTCAAGACGGCTTCCAGATCATTTCTTTTTTTCCCATATGATAATCTCTGATTAATTTGTTTATGCCAGTTGGCTGCGTGAAACTCTGTAAATAGCATGCTGTTCCTTTATTTACATACGAGGCAGAAGGGGCAGCTTTGAGTCCAGCGTTCTTTTATTACAGTTTTTATAGGGAATTTGAAATGCCCACTTTTCGTGTTATGAACACATGCCTTTGTCAGTGATGAGTTTGGTGGGAAAATGTAGTGCGACTGTGCGAATTTCATTGTTCTTTGCTGTAAAAATTTGTGTGGTTTATTTTTTTTCCCCGTTAATTCTTCTTGGTCCTATTAATTTTTTTTATATTACCGAGAAATGTGAAAATTTTGAACTAGTTTGCAAATCGATATAGCGAATACTTTTTTCTTTGATTATGGTAATCTGTTACCTTCAGTTCCCATTTGTTGCTGTCCAGTACTATATGGAAGTTGTGTTGCTTAATGGTTACTTATCGTTGAGGCCCTTATTAGGAAATGTTATTAGTTTTGGTCAGGGACAGCCAGAATTTGCTACTTGGGGGGCAAATTTTTTTTTAAGTAGATATATAATTTATATAGT
>QANZ01044562.1:1719-19526 GCA_003254925.1 Chamaecrista fasciculata
AAAAAAAAAAAAAAACAGTAACATAATGGTTTTAAAGTGATGAGCTTTTAGGAGTCACGTGGACGACCAAAAAGAAAAACTGACAAATGAAGATAATCAGAAGTGAGAACCATATCAGTAGTTGCTACAAATATGCTCCTTTTTAAAAAATTGTATATATATTTATTAACAAGAGGATCTTCAATATTAAATTATGCATATAAATATAATACAGTCGGTTTATCTATCATCAAGACTAACTTAAGCTTATGTTAATTAGTGGTGGGACATTGCCAGCAAAAAACTCTGTACTATGATGTTGCTTTTGTTTTGGTCCCCATGGACTCTTGTCATATCTGTATATGTTGAAAACGATATTGATGCAATCCCATTCTCGTAGGCAAGAATTTATGGCTATAATTTAATAAATAATTTATTGCTATATATATAACTTGTGCTTTAATTGGACGTTATTCCTTCACGCCTTTATATATTAATTTGTTTACACGTGAGAAAGTTAAGAACATTTCGACGTAGTACGCTAGTCACACTGTCTCAGTACTCAGCACTCAGCAGGCTTAACATTTTTTTTGCCAAGAATTAACCTGAGTTTCTGACTAATAATAACTAATATTGATGAAATAAGATGCAAAACTTGCTAATAAAAAGGAAAAAAAATAGAGCATTAGTTTATCATTAAGAGTTCGAGCTCAATTTTTTGGTCGTTTGGATTAAATTATCTTTCCATTTATCTATAGCAAAAAAATTCCATTAATTAAATTATTATTTATTTTATAATTACAATTTACAAATATATATTTTAAATATTTTTGAATTAAGCCCTCCACTGTGTATAACATACCCATCATGTGCAATCTTCATAGTTCATACCACTTTAAGCATATAGGTATATCATTTAAAATAGGGTAAATTACACTTTGGTACCCTGTGGTTTGAAACTTGACACTTTGGTACCCTGTGGTATTCTCCTTTAATACTTTGGTACCCTTTGGAGCTATTTTGTAATTTTAACCATAATAAATTTTGCAAAAATTACATATTGACCCCTAAATTTTTTTAAGTTTTCATTTTAGTCCCTAGATAATATGCATCTAGTGACCTATTTGTAATTTTTTAAAAACTTGTTGGGGTCAATATGTAATTTTTGCAAAATTTATCATGGTTAAAATTACAAAATAACTCCAAAGGATACCAAAGTGTTAATGGAGAATACCACAGGGTACCAAAGTGTCAAGTTTCAAACCACAGGGTACCAAAGTGAAATAGGGTCAAACCACAGGGTACCAAAGTGTAATTTACCCTTTAAAATAATTTGTATCATATTCTTAGTTTCATTTTAGTAAAAAAAAACTTAGGTCAAATACTCACATTGGTCCCCAAAAACATTTAATAGATTAAATTGGTCCAAAATATTTCATTTATTTCAGATTATATTGGTTCCAAACGTTTTCATCATGCTTCAAATTAATTATGGATTCATGTTAATAGTGATAGTGTGCATTATGCAGCACATTGTAGAGAGCATTCTATGTCATGTATGTATGGTGAGGTGTATGTATGTATATAGGTGATGGCAATAGTACAGTCGTTATGGATTGTGTACAGTTGTCCATAGGTCTGCATTTTCTGTTAAAAAATTCCTTTTCTAGAATATTCTTGTATTGCTATATAGGGTGAATTCTATTCTGAGTAATGATGAGCCAATTATTCAATCATTGATTTTGTTTCTCTTTATGGTATCAAGCCTTGATCCATGGCCACTGATAGCGCATTGTCCTCTTCTTCTGCTCCAGCAGCAGCCTCCATTTCTACTCCTTCTGTAGTTCAGCTTCATGGCTCCAAGTTTGATCCTCATTTGGTTTCCATCAAACTTGCTGAAGATAATTTCTTACCTTGGCGACAACAAGCCTTGGCCACCATTCGTGGTCATAAACTTCACAAATTCTTGCTTGGGAGTTCTGCCATTCCTCCCAAATTCTCTTCTCCTGCAAATGCCACTGCTGGTAACATCAATGAAGCATTTCTAGCTTGGGAGCAACAGGATCAGTTGCTACTGTCCTGGTTATTAGCATCAATGTCAGATGGTATGCTCACCCGGATGGTTGGGTGTGACTACTCTTATCAAGTCTGAGAGAAGCTTGAAGCATTCTTTGCATCTCAGACCAATTCAACTCAAGACACAACTGAGGAATCTGAGAAAAGGTTCCTTGTCAGTAAGTGATTTCTTACTTAAACTTAAGAAGATTATAGATAGTTTATTTTTTGTTGGTTGTTCTTTTACTGAGGCTGATCATGTAGAAGCCATTTTAGAGGGATTACCTGAGGAGTATACCTCATTTGTAGTGTCAGTTACTTCTCGTTCTGACCCTTATTCAGTAGTTGAGATAGAAAGTTTGTTGTTATCTCATGAAGAAAGATTGGAAAAATTTAAGAAAGATGTAACACCTGCTCTTAGTGCTAATCTTGCCCAAACTGGTTCTCAGAAAAATCAATCTCCAAAACCAGTTTCTAATTCCTCTTCTGGGCAGTATAGACAGTATTCTAACTCACAAGGTCAAGGACCTAGATCCCAAAATTTCAGGGAAGGTACCCGTGGTGGTAACTCCAGAGGTAGAGGTAGGTTTGACAATGCTTCTAATAGACCTTAGTGTCAAGTGTGTGGGAGGGCTGGACACATGGCATGGCAGTGCTTCCATCGCTTCAATCATCAATTTGTCAGTCCTTTTGCTCAAGGATCCACTTCTCAACCAAGGCCTTCTCATCCTATGCAAGCTATGATGGCTTCTCAGTATCATCAACCCTATGAGAACTCTTGTTATGCTGATACAGGAGCCACTAATCACATTACTGCAGATGTCAACCACTTGGGTGCACCCTCAGAGTATCATGGTAGTGAACAGATTCATCTAGCCAATGGTTCAGGTATTAACATCTCTCATGTAGGTAGTGCTAAGGTGCATCTCAAAAATTCTGTTTCTTCACCTCTTAATTTAAATTCTTTACTCCATGTTCCTTCTTCTTCTAAAAATCTTCTCAATGTTTCTCAATTTGCTCGAGATAACAATGTTTATTTTGAGTTTCTCCCTCATTCTTGTGTTGTCAAATGTCAGGCTTCCAGGAAGACTTTACTCAAGGGCACTGTTAGAGAAGGTCTCTATTGCTATGATCATCTAGAAGTTATTCCCTCTAACGCTGCTGTTTCCTCAAAACATGTTCTATCAGCACAGCTTTCTGCAAAGTCATGCTCACCCTCTTTGTTTCATCTTTGGCATTCTAGGCTAGGCCATCCTTCTGTTTCCATTGTAAACAAAGTGCTACAGTCATGTAATGTCACTCCATTAAGTAAAACTCAAATTCCATTTTGTCATTCTTGCTGTGTTGGTAAAGTTCATAAATTACCTTTCTCAGAATCATTAAGTGTTTATAATAAACCACTTGAACTAATTCACACAGATGTGTGGGGACCTGCCAGTACAGTTTCCTCTAATGGTTTTGTTTGTTATGTTCATTTTGTTGACCATTTCTCTCGATTCACATGGGTTTATTTACTTAAAAAGAAGTCTGATGTGATTACTACATTCACTAATTTTAAAGCCCTTGTTGAAAATCAATTTAATTGTAAGATTAAGGCTCTTCAAACTGATTGGGGAGGTGAGTTTATAGCTCTTAATTCTTTACTAAGTCAGAGTGGGATTCATCATCGAATTTCATGTCCCCATACCCCAGAACAAAATGGGTTAGCTGAGAGAAAACACAGACATCTGGTAGATATGACATTTACTTTACTTGCAGCTGCTTCTATGCCTTTCAAATTTTGGGATGATGCCATTTCTTCTGCAGTTTCTCTTATTAATCGATCGCCAACACCTCTCCTAAATTATAAGTCCCCATTTGAGATGCTACATCATAAAGTATTAGATTATAATGCTTTAAAGACTTTTGGCTGTTCTTGTTATCCTAATCTTAGGACTTATAATTCAAATAAAATGAATTTTCGTTCTCTCAGGTGTACCTGCATTGGTTATAGTCCAAAACATAAAGGATATAAGTGTTTAAGTCCTCAAGGTTGTATATATCTTTCTAGAGATGTCATATTTGATGAACTCTCTTTTCCTTTCTCACAATCTCTTGTGTCAACTTCTGCTAATGTTTCAGTTCCATCTGCTGTCACAGATTCATCTGCTCAGTCACATACTATTTCTTCTTTGTCTGCACCTATCACTCTTACTGAGAGTTCTAATACCTCTAACATTGCTATAGTACTGATGCTGTTCATGTTCAGGATTCTTCTGCTGCAGGTCATCCAGTGACTCCTATAGTTGGTTCTCCCCCAGCTACTCCACTTGGATCTGTTTCATCATCATCATCAGCCTCCACTAGGTATATGATACTGTTGGAGATTGTGCCCTAGGGCCAATCATTTTATAGATATGTTGTGAACATATTAATTAATTTATGGAGATAAATTAATGGTTATCATATTATTAGCATGTTTACTATGATAACAGTCTGTGATTAATTATGAGATAATTAATCTAAATCTGTCCCTGGTCGCTCATTCAAGTGGGAACTTGAAATGAACTAAGACCAGCATGACCTCGGTGCATAGAGATGCATGCGCTAGATACTGGGACGAGAGTCATGGTGCAATTACGTAAGGGGTTACGAGTTGCTGGACTGACCCGGAGAGTCCTGCATGGGTTTAGTCATCAGCTTGCCTCTCCTGTACACCTGTCACGACGCCTTAGACCTGAGGTCATCATTATTCCGGCGTTGCAGTTGTCAGACTTTGGCTTAGTCTAACGCTGCCCGTAACAGGGTAATCATAAGGGCTAAGTACGAGTTTGGTTGATTGCCGTGCTGAGGAATGTGGATTGGCCAAGATTTGATGGAGATATCAAAAGATTTGAATCACCAAAAGTTGTTTTATTAATTTAAGTCATGAATTTGAATTCAAAAGATTTGATGGAGATATCAAAAGATTTGAATTCAAATAGATTTGATGAGATCTCAAATTAGGATCTTTGGAGAATCATGACTTCCTAAGAGTTAGGAAGGTTTTTTATTTATGAAATTCCAAAGAATTTTAGAGGCATATGGCGCCTTCTTAGGTGGGTCCCATTGGAAGATTTGATCTTCCATTTGATTCCCTAAGATTATGATTTGAATTTAAATTTAATATTATGGTAATATTATAATTTGAAATTCAAATTCATGAAGCCATAATATTATAGTTTAGAATTATAATATTGCTCTAAAATAATTATATATATATATATATATAAAAGCCCTAGGGCTAGGCGCCTAGGCATACATGTGTGAGTGAGAATTCATTTGTGTAATTTTTCATCCTCCTTGTTGAGAGAGATAAAAATCGCCTCCTTCAAAACCCTAGGTTCCAAGTGAGGAAATTTTTGGTTCTCAAGAGTTGAGAGGGAAAAATCGAGTTCTAAGGAGTTAGGAAATTCAATTTGCAGTCACCAAAAATTAGGGTTTGTGTGAGAAGGAAAGACAAGAAGGAGTTCTTGTGGGAATTCTCCATTGCGCCACTTTTGGAGTTTGAATCAAGAAAGAGTTCTTGAGTTCAAATACACTGTAGATTGGTCTCTGGTTCTTTTGGAGAAAATAACTGAAGGCTAGCACCTTGGTGCCCGAAGAAACTGTTCGTGTGGATTACTGGCAGAGGGAGAACTCTGGGAGTGGGCTCCTTGGACACGCCTCGTTCAACCAACCGATTGAAACTCGTGAGGTATACCACTATCTTAAAAGTTTTAAATTCTACTAGCGGATCCGTTCGGGAATTTTAGGACCTAGCGTGTTTTATTTTAATTTTATATTTGCTTCCGCTGCGTTAGGCGCCTAGAATTCCCAACAGATACCAGACCTGAATTTCTAGTCTGCATCTGCTTCCTCATCTGAATCTTCTACAAGATATATGCTGCCTCATAAGTCTTCAGGTTCAGCTTCTTTTACAGATTTAGTTAGGCAGATGTCTGCACCTGCTCCCAATTTATCTTCAGCTCCTGCTACAGGTCACTCTATGCTTACTAGATCTAAGCGTGGGATTTATAAGCCTCGTGTGCTCTCTGCTAGTATTACATCTGCTGGTTTGGAACCTACTTCAGTCACTGCTGCCTGAAACATCCTAAGTGGACTGAGGCTATACAGAGTGAGTATCATGCTTTAATTAAGAACAACACATGAACTTTGGTTACTTTGCCACCTGGTAAGAGACCAATTGGGTGCAAATGGGTGTATAAACTAAAGGAAAATGTTGATGGTACTGTGAATCGATTCAAGGCTAGACTTGTACCTAAGGGTTTTCTTCAACAACCTGGATTTGAGTTTAATGAGACCTTCAGTCATGTTGTGAAGCCTGTCACTGTTAGAGTTGTACTCACACTTGCACTTTCAAAGGGCTGGACTCTTAGACAGTTAGATGTCAACAATGCATTCCTTAATGGAGTGATTACAGAGGAAGTATACATGAATCAACCACCTGGGTTTGAACAAGGGTCTCCCACAACTGTATGTAAGCTCAACAAGTCCATTTATGGCTTGAGACAGGCTCCACGAGCTTTGTTCAACAAGCTTGCATCTACTTTACTCACTTTAGGCTTCACTCATGCCAAATGTGATCATTCTTTGTTTGTCAAGCAGTCATCTCAGTCTCTTGTCTATCTATTGGTATATGTAGATGATATCATAATCACAGGTAGTGATACTACTGAAGTACAGAGTTTAATTACAGCTTTGCACAAGCATTTTGCTCTGAAGGATCTAGGAGAACTGCATTACTTTTTGGGAATACATGTTCATAAGTATACTGGGAATGGTCTGCTACTTACACAAACCAAATACATCACAGATTAGTTACAGAAAACAAAAATTCTTGAGGCAAAGCCTCAATCTACACCCATGGTAACTGGCACGAAGTTGTTTAGTGATGGGACTGGTGTTTTTGATGATGTCAATCTGTATAGATCTACAGTGGGGGCTCTGCAGTATGCTTGTATTACAAGGCCAGACATTACTTTTTCTGTCAATAAAGTCTCTCAATTCATGCATAGACCTTTGGTTGAACATTGGTTAGCAGTTAAGAGAATTCTTAGGTATCTTCAAGGTACTAGAGAGATGGGACTTCATATACAGTCGTGTTCTTTTCCTAGATTGAAAGCTCTTTGTGATGCGGATTGGGGTTCGGATCCAGTTGACAGAAGATCTACATCTGGGTTTTGTATTTTTCTAGGTCCTAATTTAATCTCCTGGATGTCCAAGAAATAACTAGTTGTAGCTAGGTCCTCCACAGAAGCTAAATATAGGTCTCTAGCTCTTACTGTTGTAGAACTCATGTGGTTGCAATCTCTTTTGAATGAACTTCATTATCACCCTTCCAAAGAATCTCCTGTTGTGTACTGTGATAACTTGAGTACAGTTTTGATGTCAGCCAATCCCATACTGCATTCTAGAACAAAACATGTGGAGCTGGATTTGTATTTTGTGCGTGAGAAGGTTCAGTAAAAATTGATTTCTGTCTGTCACATATCAGCAAAGGATCAGCTAGTAGATGCCTTGACAAAGCCTCTCTCCAAGTCTCAGTTTCTTCTGATTCTTGACAAACTCAGCCTTAAATCTTTACCCCCGAGTTTGAGGGGAAGATAATAGTGATAGTGTGCATTATGCAGCACATTGTAGAGAGCATTCTACGTCATGTATGTATGGTGAGGTGTATGTATGTATATAGGTGATGACAATGGTACAGTTGTTATGAATTGTGTACAACTGTCCATAGGATTGCATTTTCTGTTAGAAAATTCCTTTTCTAGAATATTCTTGTACTGCTATATAGGGTGTATTCTATTCTGAGTAATGATGAGCCAATTATTCAATAATTGATTTTGTTTCTCTTTACATGTCATTAAAGTCCGTCCATAATCAATTTTTAATCAATTTTCATCACGCTTCAGATTATATAATTGAATTTTAATTTTATTTGTATTTTAAAAAATCAAAATAAAATTAATAAAAAGTCCATAAGGCTAGCCCTAAGCCCTAATAGAATTAGGCTCGACTAGAATTTTTTAGTCCAATTTTAAATAGGACTTTTCGAGCACGACCCTAATTAACTTAGGGTTATATAGATTTAGGGTCGGGCCGGGCTAAGCTAGCTCATTTTAACAGCTCTACACGCCACAATGAAAACCATAACATCCTCAAGTACAATGGTGATTAGTTAGGATCATGGAGTTTAGTTTCGAAGCTAGCTAGCTCTGTGATGGTGATGGCCCATGGGTGCTGTTATTCGAATTCGTGAATTTTGCTTCATGCATGGCATCAATGGCGATGTGATGGCTCCCTCAGATCGAGGTTTGTTTAAAATTGCGTGAGCGTTTGTCCATTTTCCATGCATCTCAACTTTTTTGTCATGTAGGAGAGAAGAGAGAAGATCCACATCAACAGAGAAAATGGACGGACTTTAACCACGGGATTAACTTGAAACATGATAAAAAAATGTTTGAAATTAATTTAAAACAAATAAAATATTTAAGATCAATTTAAAATTTAATTTTCTCCATACTTTTGGGATTGACATAACTTATAAGCTTACTTATCTTTTTGTTATAAAATTTTTTTGTGATTATAAAATTTATTTATATATGTTTTAATTATTTGTGATTGGTCTTGTTAAAAAAAAATTATCTTTTCTTTGTATTATGATTAATCATGTAAAAATTCTTTACGTACATATTTTTTTTTAGTGTACCTTGTAACTAAGATTTAATGAGTTTATTTTTTTAATTATCTTTGAGTGTTTAATTTTTTTTTTGGTTAAAGATGCAATTCATTAAAGGCTGGAAAATAACATGAGTGTTTAATTTTCATTCATTGGCACACTGGTGATATTTCATATTGATATATGCTAATTTTAAAAAAAAAATTACCAAGAATTGAATTGCTAAATTTCAAAGTCTATAAGGATGAAATGAATGATGACTTAATTTAACTATTATTATTTATTATACAGGTTTAGTTAAGGACCAATTAAACTCATAGGAAAATTTCTTATATACTTGCTATAAAATTTATTAATAAGAAAGACACGAGATAATTTTTTTTATGAGTAAATATGATAATGAGAAAACATAAAAGAATTTTTTTTGCATATTTAATAGTAAAAAGCAAAAAATATCAATAAAACTTATGGTTAAGATCGAAAAGCTTGTAAGAAAGGTTTAAAGAACCTTAGATAAGTTTTCTTCTTTTAGCTTATTTGAGATATCCTTAATTAATTTATCTCCGGACGAGCCAAAAGAAAAGAAAAAGAAAGAAACATTTTGCAAGAAAGAGATAATAATATAGTAAACAACCAAAGCAATTAAGCAACCATATAGTTTACACTTTATAGAAGAGGGTATTGCTTTAATTACACTAACCATGCATGGATCTCTCCCTAGCTAGACATTTAGTTCAGTCTTCTCTTAGCTTCACTTCATATAGACCCGCCTCGCAGTACTCAACAGTCAACTCAATTAGCATTACTTATTGCTAATTAAGTATATCATTGAGTTAATAACTCAATTCCTGAAAGATTAAAATACACATACATTTAGCTTCTAAAAGATTAAAACGGTATATTTTTTAGTCCTTCAAAAATTAAAACAATATATTATTTAGTCCATAAAAAAGACTAATAATTAGTATATCATTTTGATCTTTCAGAGATTAAATTATACATTTTAACCTTTCAAGGTCTGAGTTGTCAGTTTGATGATCTTTGATCTTTCAGAAACTAAATGGTATATTTCAATCTTTTAGGATTGAGTTGTCAACTCAATGATCCCCAAATTATTAGTTTAGTCGAATTAAAAACATTATATATATATATATATCCACCCTTTTCACATTAGAATAATTCACAGTCTACGAATCACTTGACATGTCAAAGGTTTTTCCATTTCAAGCGAGAGTCTAAGGCATTCCGAAAGATCCACAGGCTCATCAAGTGCCGACGGAAGCCATACGAAGTGGTGCAGCAACTTTGCGAGCCACAGGTGAACCGTGGCTAAGGCTAGAGCCCTTCCCGGACACACTCTTCGGCCCGCGCCAAACGGCGCGAGCCTAAGGTCCGAGCCCATCACCGACACGTCTTCCTCCATGAACCGTTCGGGCCTGAAAGCCCATGGGTCCTTCCAAATGGACGCATCATGTGTTATGGCCCACATGTTCACCATCGCGGTTGTGCCAGCTGGCACGAACTGCTTGTCCACGTGTACATCGTGGACCGTGAGGCGGGCCCAAGAGAGCAATGGGCCCGGTGGGTGTAGACGGAGGGCTTCTTTGACTATGGCTTGGAGATATGGGAGGTTGGGAATGTCGGAGTCTCGCACGTGACCGGGCTCACCGACGCACGTGTCAATCTCGGTTCGGGCTTTTTCTTGGATGTCTTGGTGCAATACCATTCTTGCCATGATCCATTCAAGAAGGATAGCAACGGTGTCTGTGCCTCGGAACATCATTTCCTGCATACAACAAAATCATACATATATAAGATAATAAGACAATATATGACGTGTATAATTATATAGTTTTGAATTTTGATGTCAGATTTTGCATTTTTCTAATGTATGTCACATATACATCTTACTAATCTTGACGATATATATATATATATATATATATTTATTCCATCATCAAGAAAAACTAAAACTACAAGGAATTAAGAAACTATATATATATATGTATTTATATAAGCAAAAAAAAACACATATTATATTTAAGTAAATACTATTATATCTTATCAAAATTATGGAATATATTATTATTGTTATCCAATTTAAGTAAATACTAATCCTCTTATTGGAGTGGTGATGAGAGTTCTCGAAAGAGTACCTTTTGAATAAGTATCTCTCAAATTGAATTCAATAGGAAAAAGATACTAATGAGTTCGAACTCTCAATCTTTTGAATGTAAAAAAGATATGTTTTGAAATTTGTGTAAACTACTTTTTAATAAAAAAAATGTTGTTGCATGAATCTCAAAACAATCCAACAACTGAGTCTCCATATATAGAATAACCCAAACTCAATATACATGTGAAAAGTGGGTGTGCTTATGAGAGTGTGTGTGAGTCGGTGAGAAAAATTAAGTAAGATTGAGAGATGATTGATTGCTTGCAATTGCTTACCCACAAAATAGCCACCATATCTGAATCACCTAACCTTTCCTCTTTGGGCAAGCGTAGCAAAGCCGTAAGGAAATCATTATTATGATTCTGCCCAAAGAAAACACTATCATCACCATCATCATCATGATCAATATTATCTCCTTTTGGTTGTTGTTGTAATTGTTTCTTCACAATTTGACCCACCACACCATTGACCTTGGCCGCCAATTTGTGACACCTCCTCTTCACACTACCCAAGTCCAAAATTCCCATGAACGGCAAAAAATCCTCCCAACTAAATTTCCCAATCAACTCATACCCTTCCTCAACCATATTACCTAACTCCTCTCTCTCTTCCCAACTCACACAACTACCAAACACACTCCCCACAATATTACTCAATGACCCTTTTCTCAATATCCCTCTCACTTCCACCACTCCTCTTTTAACCATCTCCTCCTCCACCCTCGCCGCCATCTCCTCCGCCACGCGCTGCCTTAGCCCCTCTGTGCCAGCCACCCTCCTCGGCGAGAACATGTGAGACGCCGCCACCTTCCGGAGGTGTCGCCAGTACTCCCCGGCCGGCGCGAACCCTATGGCCCGCTCGAACATCAACAAGCGGGCGGATTGCTTCATCGGACGGTCCGAAAACGACGGGTTGCATAGGATCTCACGCGCCGTTTCGGGATGGCTGCTTATGATGACGCGCGTGAAGCCGAGGCTGAACGACATCAGCCTTTTTGCGTTTAGCGAGGATGCCAAGAAGGCAAGGTTTTTGTGAGCGAGAGAGGATGCCATTTGAGGGAGAGTCCCTAGTATAGGCCATCCCTTAGGTCCACGTAAGCAGCTTGTAGTGTCATGATGATGATGATGATGATAATGATAATTTCTCCATGCAAAGCCTCCGGGGAGTAACCAATAATTTAGTGAGAGGAGGATGAGGAATGAGAAGAAAAAGAAAGTGATGAAGATTGAAGATGATGATGTTATAATAAGAGCGAGTAGTATTAGGAGGAACAATTTGATTAGTAGTGATGATGATGATGATGATGATGATGATAGTGTGGCCATGGAGGAGAATTTAAAGAGTGAATAATTATAAGTGATATATCTATGTGATGAGTGATGATCGATGAGATTAAACTAAAGATTGATGCATGATTGCTAAATATTTATATTGCTGGGATTGCTTAGAGATGGACGTCTGTCATGGAACTATATACTATATCACGTTGGGGTGAATTGGATTGATATATATAGGGTTTGGAAAGTGACCTTGGGTTAATCAATTATAAGGATCTGTGGTTAGGAAGCTAACTATGGTTAATTACCACTCACAAGCCCTAGCTAGCTAGAGCCGGGTATATATATATATTAATTGTAATTGATGGAGATTAATTAATGATAAATTATTTCTGAGAAGTTGCACTAACAAATTCCTTTATGTCTGAGTTCAAAAAAAAAAAATTCCTTTATGTCATCAAACCACATCCATGCTTTTGGCCATAATACACAATTTAGAGAAAATTTATTTATTTTTTTGGTCATCATACATTTTTTTTTTCTAAACGTTCACTATTTAATCTAAGAAATATTATATGTGAGAATTAAGTATTTTGCGTTCACAATTTGCTCATAGCTTGTGAGAAAACCAATAGCTTATTAGTTCGATTTACAGTATTATATAAGTGTGTCTCTAGCTAAACCTAATTAAAATTGATATATATCCCTTAATTAAGCATCCTTTAATTTCTGCTTTCATGAGGAATATATGGTGGCCTCGGTGTTAGTTCATGCTCGCGTATCTTCTTTATAAGCCATGTGCATGCATTTATATAATCTTGAACATGTGAGAGAAAACAAACACCTATTATATACTATCTCTGTTGTAAACTTGCAATCGATTTTGGTCGAAACAAAACTTGCAATCGATGAATGATGTTGCAAGTTAAATATTTTTTTTTCCTAAGTTCCTTAAGTTACCGGAGGTAATATTATTTAAAAATTGATAGATAATAAAGTGGATACCTCTCTCATAAAAGAATTCAAATATAAGTCTATCTCTATAAAATATTACTCTCCTTTATTAGACGTGACTGTCCTTTATTTGATATGGAGAAATCATGCAAATTAAATTAAAGTTCGCAAACAGTCGACCTCGTGAAACAGTACGCTAATACCATAGCTACAATGCTACTCATTAGATGAAATAAGAAATTCGTATATTTTGACCACAAAAAATTCGTTCAAATTTGTGTATAAAATATAGGTCAAAGAGACATTTTGGTCCTAAATATATGTTTTATTGTTCATTTTAGTTTTTTATATTTCAAGATTCATATTAATATTAAATGTTGGTAAAATATTTTATTTCAAATTCGGATGTGCCAAGTCCAAAACTACTACATGTTATTGGAGGGTACTTTGCTATTGTAGAAGATTTAGGATGCTTTGGGGTTAAGGAAATGTTTCATATTTTCTTTTTCTTTTTCTATATTTAGAATTCTATTTTAATTTCTAAATTTTTAATATTTAACAAACATGTATATCTTATAAAGTCCCTTAACTTTTTTTGTTGTAATTTTGGTCCCTTAACTTTCGCAAAGGTCTCAATTTGGTCCCCTAACTTTTTTTGTTGCAATTTTGGTCCCTTAACTTTCGCAAAGGTCTCTATTTGGTCCCCTAACTTTCGCAAAGGTCTCAATTTGGTCCCCTAACTTTTTTTGTTGCAATTTTGGTCCCCTAACTCTTGAAAACGTCTCACTATTGGTCTAAAGTGCACCTCCAAGTCATGAAAACCTCTCCGCATAATGGTCCTTTTTTTAATTCATTTCACCCATATTTGTCACATCATTGGCCAACTCAGCCTGCCAGATCGGCACTAACGGCAGATAATGGATGGAAAAAGTGCACTTGGGACCAACAGTGAGACGCTTTCAAACGTTAGGGGACCAAAAGTGCAACAAAAAAAGTTAGGGGACCAAATTGAGACCTTTACGAAAGTTAGGGGACCAAAATTGCAACAAAAAAGTTAGGGGACCAAATTGAGACATTTGCGAAAGTTAGGGGACCAAAATTGCAACAAAAAAAGTTAGGGAACCAAATTGAGACCTTTGCGAAAGTTAAGAGACCAAAATTGCACTTAGGCCTATTTTTTTTGGTAACCACAAATTAAAGAGGCCTCACAACCAGAATTCTTATTGATATTTAAATTATATTAACTTGGATGATTATAATTGTTATGTACTCTTAAGTTTGATTAATACTAAATAATGATATTAACATAATTAAATAATTTGTTTTTGTTTAAAGTTACAAAATATCACAAATTTATTTTTAGAAATATCGAAAACGTTTTTTTTTACGTTTTGCTTTCATCAACCTGTAGTTTCAAAAAAATATTTTTAAAAATATTTTCAAAAAAATTACACAAAACATATTTTTAACTATATTTCATATTTTCAGTAAAAATAAAAATAGAAAAAAGTATAACCAAATACGCTCTTATAACCAAGCTTGGTTGGTCTAGTGGTTAGCTCACTAGGTCGCTTAAGCAAGTGTCGGGGGTTCAATTCCCGCCTTGTGTATGCAACAACCAATTGGCCAGCGACAAACCCTTAAATGGAGCTCAGATCCGCGGAGGATTAGTCCTTAACCCATCAGGCTGAGGATACCTTGGACAAAAAAAAAATAAGCCCTTATATTTTTGTCCTTGCTCATCATTTAGGGATAGGATTACGGTATATCAAAATTCAAAAGCACCCTTGAGAGGCTGAGGATAAAAATGGTTTCCCAGAGGATAAAAAACGAGAGAAGATGGAGTGAAAAGAATAGTAGAGGTGACTACATATATTAATCCACAGGTGGAATTAATAGGGAAGGAACGACTTTATCTTTTGGATGCCTCTTAATAATAGATTCTTCTTTTTATATATGTGCAAGCTTTTGGGTTGCCTTTCTCTTTTCCCTTTCTTTAAGTTTATGAGAAATGTACAAGTCCTTTTCAAAAAAATTATGCCAGATTTTTCATTGCCATGTGTTACATATATAAAGTCTTATGGATCTGAAAAAATATGTGGTCCTCTCAATTCAATAATTCAGTACGCTAAGCACATTAACAAGGTCACACCTGGAAAAAAACACAGTAAAGTTAATACGTGTGTTTCATATCACCCTATACCATATAACGATATTTTAGAGTTCCAGAGTTATATATATGTACCTTTGTTTTTTTTTTGGCCTTGAACAACAGCATTATTGTAAAGTGCTTGAGTTCTTGAAAGTTCTTTTTCTAGAAAAAAAAGAAATTGGCCAAAAAGTTTTTGAAGATTTATATATTTACGACAAAAATATATAGTTTGTCTCTAAATTTTATATTAAATTTTTTATTATCAATTTTATCTCTAAATTTTATGTTTTAGTCAACTTTTATTTCATTCTTAATTTATAGTGAATTAACAACAGATTTCAAATTATTAATAATATATCCAATTTAAGATATAAGTTATCGTTAATTTATTAGATAAAAATAAATAAATAATAAAATTGATCAAAATTTAAAATTTTAAAAATGAAATTGACAATAAATTAAAAAAACTTTGACAATAAAATTAAAAATTAATATAAATTTTGATGATAAAAAAATGTTTTTGCATATATATATATATATGTGTATATTGTTTCTCTCTTTAAATAAGATATATATTTTTATATAAATGTATTATGTATGAGAGATCGAAAGGCTTAGTTTACTTTCTCTCTTTGCAATTAAACTCTTTTTTCTTTTTAAATGTAATTATTACGTCAAAATTAAACTCTATATTAGTCTTATATGCATGAGATGAATTAGAATTAAAACGAGACTGGGTTGGCAGCAAGAAGAACAGTGCTAAGATTATCACAGTAGATGATGGGTGGTTTGCGAGGTACAGGAAGACCAATCTCAGAAATAAGAGACTGCAACCATGTAAGTTTAGCAACCACTAAAGCTAGAGCTCGATATTCTGCTTCAGTGGAAGATCTTGACACCACTTGTTGCTTGCGTGAGGCCCAAGAAATCAAATTGTTACCAAAGTAAATACAAAATCCTGATGTGGAATGCCTGTCATTGGGATTAGAGGCCCAATCTGCATCACACATGGCATGGAGAGTGAAGGATGCACAGGGTTTCAAGAGAAGACCTTGATCTTTGGTGCCAAGCAAGTACCTCAAGATTCTTTTAACACATGACCAATGTTCACTCAGTGGCTTATGCATGAATTGGCTTACTTTGTTGACAGCATATTGGATATCAGGACGAGTAATACACATGTACTGAAGAGCTCCAACAGTAGAGCGATAGAGTTTGGTATCTGTAAACAAATCAGTGCCATCAATATGAAGTTTGGTGCCAGTAGCCATAGGGGTAGGTTGGGATTTGGCAGTGTGCATATTGACCTTTTGAAGAATATCAGTAAGGTATTTGGTTTGAGAAAGAAGTAAACCAACTGAGGAAGATGTGACTTGAACACCTAGGAAGTAATTTAAAATTCCCAAATCCTTGAGAGAGAATTGGAGATGAAGTTGATGAATGAGATTAGAAATTTCAGAGGAAGAGCTGCCTGTAATGATGATGTCATCTACATAAACCAACATGTAGATGATGGATGAGGATGTGACTCGAATAAAAAGGGAAGAATCACTCTTGGCAGTGTGAAGGCCCAATGAGTGAAGAGTGGAAGTGAGTTTGTGAAACCAGGCCCTAGGAGCCTGTTTGAGACCATACAAAGACTTATTAAGTTTGCAGACTAAGTGAGGACCACCTTGAACAAAACCTTGTGGTCGAGACATGAAAACTTCTCCAGTGAGATGGCCATTCAGAAAAGCATTATTAACATCAAGTTGTTGGAGAGGCCAGCCGTTGGAGATAGCAATAGACAGGATGAGCCTAATTGTGACAGGTTTCACAACTGGACTGAAGGTCTCATTGAAATCAAATCCTGGTTTTTGCAAAAAACCTTTGGCAACCAAACGAGCTTTATGCTTGTTAATTGAACCATCTGGATTCTCTTTGATCCTGAAAACCCATTTACTGCCAATGACATTTTTACCTTTAGGTAATGCAACTAGTGTCCAAGTCTTATTGTTCATGAGTGCTGTATATTCTTCCTTCATAGCAGTATGCCAAATTGGATCAGACAGAGCAGTTTTCACTGAGGTGGGAACTGATGCAGAAGCAATGTAAACTTTAGGTTTGAAGATGCCTGCTTTGGATCTGGTGGTCATGGTACGTTTATTTGGAGGATTAGAAGTAGTGGAGGGTAGAGAAGAGGGAATAAGATATCGAGTATTGGAAGTGGCAGTAGAGGATGGTGTGTGAGGAAGTTGTAAATGAGAAGGGATCATGTATTTGGTAGATGAGGATGAAGAAGAGTGTTTGTAGTGAGATGAGGAAGCTGAGGCAGAACCTGAAGCAGAACTGAGTGGAGAAACCTGTGCTGCAGACAAAGACTTAGCAGAAAGATCAGTGTAACATAAGTCATGAGACATGCTTGGTGCAGAAGAAACAATAGGAATAGATGGAGCAGTAAATTGGGCAGGGGAATAAAGAGAAACAGGAGGTGTTGGGAATCGTAGGCGCCAAGGGCAGCGGAAGCAAAAATAA
>QANZ01044564.1:7471-41449 GCA_003254925.1 Chamaecrista fasciculata
CAGTTGTCAGTCTTTGGCTTAGTCTAACGCTGAATTTATCTTCCATAAATTAATAATATGTTCACAACATATTTATCAAATAAAATGATTGGCCCTAGGGCACAATCTCCAACATTTGTCCCTCATTAGATGAGAGATATCTAACTGGCGCCCTCGATGAGTCTGTCCAGGAAAAGGAGTGGCCACTCAAGAATTGGAACTTACTCAGGGAATCGAGAAAGTTGTGGTTTGGATTATGGATGACATTCCTGTGCCTAGTCCATGACCAAGATATCGTAGGACAATCGGATCTCTGACACGGAGATACTGAGGTTAAGTCGTTTTAGTAAAAACGATAACTCACGTGTTTTGGGTAGTTGTGATGGCTTGCTAGAGTCCGCTCACAACTTGTAGGTCATGGGGATGCCCTGCTGCCAACTTCACGTGGGGCCTGCTGGGTCACACACGAGCAGGAACTGAACACCATTTGAAAAGGACACGAATTAGGGTTAATTCGTGGGTCACGCGAGTGACACGATTTAAGACACAGAGGAAATGTATGGGACATTATGTCTTGTTTTAATTAATCTACAGATGACATATTTAGATTTGTGGGACAAATTTAAATATAAATAATTGTTTATAT
Source organism: Chamaecrista fasciculata (assembly GCA_003254925.1). Taxonomy (NCBI): domain Eukaryota; kingdom Viridiplantae; phylum Streptophyta; class Magnoliopsida; order Fabales; family Fabaceae; genus Chamaecrista; species Chamaecrista fasciculata. The sequence continues at coordinate 8,097 of QANZ01044564.1, forward strand.
AATTAATGAGATTAATTATTAACAATTTAAATATTAGGAAAATAATTCAGATATGTTCCTAAGAGTTAGGAAATTATTGAATTATAAAATTCCTAAATTAAATATGAGGGTGGCGCCTCTAAGGAGATTATTTGGATAAATAAAATTGTTTTATTAATTCAAATAATATATTTGAATTCAAAAGATTTGATGGAGATTTCAAAATATTTGAATTCAAAAGATTTGGTGAAGATCTCATCTCAGAATCTTTGGTGAATCAAAAATAAGGAAGTTTTTGATTTATAAAATTCCAAGGAAATTAGAGAGGGAGATGGCGCCATCTTGGTGGGTCCCATTGGGAGATTTGATCTCTCAATTTGATTCTCCAAGATTGCAATTTGAATTTAAATATAATATTAAGGTAATATTATAATTATAAATTCAAGTCTTAAAATAATTATATTATCAGAATATCTTTATTTTAGGAATATTTAAATCACCAAATTTTCTCTCTATATATATGGGACAAGTCGACTTGCCCATAATGCATAGCAAAAAAACCCTAGTTTGATTTTCCTCCTAAGAGTTAGAGAGAGAAAATATTCCTTTGCACACACACAGAGAAAGTCGACTTTCTCTAAGAGTTAGAGGACTTCGTTTTTGGCTATGTAATTAGGGTTTGAGAGAAGAATAGGCAAGAAGGAGTTATTGTGGGGGGATTCTTCTAAGCGCCACCTCAGTTGCTGATTCAAGAAGGAGTTCTTGAAGTCAGAGGTCTGTAGATTGGTCCTTAATTCTTTTGGAGAAAAGAATTGGAGGCTAGCACCTCGGTGTTCAAGGAAACTGTTTGTGTGGATTACTGGCAGAGGGAGAACTCTGGGAGTGGACTCCGTGGAACTCGCCCCGTTCAACCATCAGATTGAAACTCGTGAGGTATAACACTAACCAAAAGTTTTAAATTCTGCTAGCGGATCCGTTCGGGAATCATAGGACCTAGGCGTTTTAATTAATTTTATTTTTGCTTCCGCTTCCTTAGGCGCCTAGGATTCCCAACACTACATACCTTGTTTCGTTTTGCAGCAGAATTGTTTGCAATTCTGTATAATTGGAAATTCCTTTCAGCTGTATTTTTGCTTGGCAGTGCAGTGCAGGTCCAAAGTTTTATGATTTAAATTTCTCTGCTTGGCAGTGCACCTTAATACTAAGATTCAATATGTTTACTAATGTTTAAGTCATCTATCTAAATTCACTGAGTTTACTTAAAGAAACCCAAACAATATATTACAAAAGCCAATGCTTCATATTAAAATCATGAGAAGGTGGATAAGGTATTTCAATAAAAAAAATAACAAAAACAACCAAGTCGGAGAGTGAGGAGAGACATAAGCTTCAAAATTGAGAGGCTCCTTTACTTCCAAATCTCTTCAACTCTAACCTTTCTCATACTCTCTTCCTAGTGTCTTCTTTGACTGCATCTGCTTATTGAAACTGAGGCCAAATAAGATTTCAGCCGCACTTTTTTCTGCAGTTGATGCATCCATTGCATCCAGTCGTTCATAAATACGATTAAGTGCTTCACCACCTCCATCATCATAGGTTCACAATTACAAACAATAAGTTAGTACCCCAATAAAAAAAGGAGAGAGAATTAAGATGGTTTATTATTATACACACCTAAGCTGCCAAAGCTTCAGCTTCTTTCTCCAATTGCAATCTTTCCTCATCACAACTTAGGAGAAGCTGCCTATATTCTAGGCATTAAGAACTATAGAGATAGATCTTGTAGGCTTCTTGGATTGAGTCAGAGTACGTACTTGGATGAGGTACTGAAGGGGTTCAGTATGCAAGATTCCAAAAGGGATTCATACCGATGAATCATGGATTGACCCTGAGCAAAAAACAGTGTCCCAAGACGCTTGTTGAGCGAGGGCGCATGAGTGGCATCCCTTATGCTTCGGCAATAGGATCCATCATGCTGTGTACTCGACTCGATGTGTCATTTGCCTTGAGCGTGACAAGCCGGTTCCAACGAGACCCTGGTGAGTATCATTGAACCGCTGTCATAAGCATCCTTGAGTACTTAAGAAGAACTAAGGATGAATTCTTGGTTTATGGTGGAACTGATGTGTTATTGGTTACACAGGTGCCCGTTTTCCAAACCTACCAAGATAAATTTAAATCGCAGTATGGATACGTGTTTCTCCTGAACGGTGGCATCGTGAGTTGGAAAGGTTCCAAGCAGAGCACGATTGCTAATTCTACAACAAAGGGTTGGTCACGTAGAGACGCAGACCGTAAAAACTAGTGTCTGAAGTATGCTTGGTGGTCACCCTGTGGAGACAGGAAGACACCAAACGGGAAAGGGTTCCCCACTGATGTTCCGACAGTGATATATACTCAGACATGATCACCTAGAGATGGTGATATCAAGATATGTAAGGTAGCAGACGAGGATAATATTGCCAATCCTCTTACGAGACCCCTAGAACAGGTCTTACATGAGCGTCATGTAATGTCAAATGGGGATTAGACACATTAATGGATGTTCCTAGTGTAGGAACAATTTGATTAATGATTGTACCTAGTGCAAGTGGGAGTCTGTTGGAGATTGTGCCCTAGGGCAATCATTTTATAAATATGTTTTGAACATATTGATTAATTTATGGAGATAAATTAATGGTTATCATATTATTAGCATTGTAATAAGAGTCTGTGATTAATTATGAGATAATTAATCTAAGTTTTCATCTTCCATCTTAGCTCACTCACTTAGTTTCGACATCTATCCTTCATTCTTTCTCGTTGCCAATCCCAGAATCCTAAATTTTAAATCTATTTATAAATTAAACGTGGCTCGGGTTAGGAGAGAAAAGACCAAGTTGGTTTACTCATTTTGGTCTAGATGGTTTTTGGTTTGAGGCAAAAGTGTGGAGCATTTGAATGAAGTCACTTCAGCATGGAAGGAATGATGGAGGGAGAAGATAATGGAAGAAGAAAGAACACGGTCTATGCATTCAAGCCTCAAGGGTAAAATTTCATTCATTATCCTGAAACCTTTTTTTTTCTGTGTCAAAGTATTTCTCTCGTACAAATAGAGAGTTAAACGTATAGAAAATTAATAATTAGGGTCTTGAAAAAGGTAACTTATTCAGTCACGTGCGCCTCACATAGTCTTCTCTGTCAATTTTTTTGACAAAAACATACCTCGCAACCCCTTTGTGATAACAGAGAAAGTACAATATACTCAATTGTAATTTTTTGAACTACGGGACCCCAATCTGTGATTTGGCCAAACCACAGGGTCCTTTTTCGCATTTTACCCTATTTGTTTTATCTTACCTAGACTCCTAGAGCCTTTGTTGGCTTGCTCGATTGCGAATTGGCGGGAAAGCAGAGCCAGTATATATAGTCTACCAATTAGCACGCAAAAACTACGAAAAGTAAAAACAATCACAAAGCGTTGAGATACAGAGCAACGAAAATGGGGGAAGGTAGCTCCAACAACGATTTGCTGAGGATTCTAGAAGTTATTAGATGCTCCGAGGCAAGCTTCTTCATCTTTAGCCCTTTTACTTCTATCCGATCGTCATTTTCTTGTTCAATCTTAGATTTCCTCGAAATATGACGAATGTAACTGTATCGCTTGCTCTATCAAAACCTGCCTAGCCTGTTCCCACAGTATAGTACACCTACTATGCTACTAATTGTTTTTATTTATAGAAATCTTTATTTGGTACCGTTGATTTTGTTGAGTTCTACTTCTAGGGTTTCTGAGGGATCATGTTGGATTTTGGGAACTGAAAGCAAATCCTTAATATTGAATGTTGTTTAGATAACTAAACTAGAAAGCTACGCTTCTCTGTGTATCTAAAGTAATTCACTATTGACATGTTTGAGCTTGCTTGTGTTGAGCCTTTTTCATTCTAGTATTGACTCTAACTAAGTTGACACAGATTGTTGAGAATCGAGTTCAGCTGTTTACAGAGCTCGGAGATCTAAATTTCAAGCATATATCTGACTTTACTCCGCTGGTGGACTGTCTCATAGTATCCTTGGTTTATGCTGTCTTCGGCTTTGAGAAGATGGGTTGGATGCTTATATCTTTCCAGTGTAAATGTTTTGTGTGATATTCATTTTAGAATATTCACTGCTTAAGGCTCCATTGGAGTTCTCTTCCGATTGCTATCAATGATAACACTCACTTAAACATCCAACAATTCTTATTATAAATGTAAGGACTTGTAGAAACCTTGTGTTGGTTTTGTTTTCAAAATTTCAATCACTTGTTTGTTCTTCACCCAGTGATTTGAATATCTCATGTGCTGGTTAAATCTTATCTTCTGTCTCTTGTCTCCTTTTTGGAATTGAAATAATATAGTAAGCTTTGGTTAAATGGAATGGCATGCAACTTTAGGAATTTATGGTAGTTATGGTTGGTAAAGCATGCAAGGTTAAAAGAATTTTAGGATTGACAGGATTGCAAAGAAGCAGCTTCTAAGGCCACTTTTCTTTCCATAGTTTATGTTTTATTGATCCTTTGTAGCCTGTAAAACTGAATAAAAAATTTGTATACAATTTTTAATATTTATAAAAAGTATAAAATAATGATAAGAGTGGAGGAACTTTCAATAGATATGAGCCTTTTAGGTGCTCTCATAATCTGCAGTATGGTTTCTATGAAAGTGTCAATGAGAATAGAGGAGGAATCTCCAAGTTCCAATTCAATGAAGTAATCAATGTCAACCTGGACCAACTCAAAGTTGGTTATACGATATCTTTCTTATTTTAATGGCTTTACCCTTCCTTTGTGTTTTCAATTTTATTTGATCATAGAAACAGGAAATGGATTGGATTTTTGCAACATTATCATGGTTTATTATCTGGATTCTTAAATATAATGTCAATGAAGAAAAAGACAATGCCAGGAATAAAAACTGTCAGACTGATATGAACAATGGTAATTGGTATTTTGTAAGCAAACTGTGTTTACTTTTCATTCATTCTGAAATGCAACATAATGATCAAGGTATATAACTATAAGACAAATACAATACTTCAAAAGTTTGTGTATGCTTTACCTTCTGACCCTTCTACTTTTTACATATATTTGTGTCCATGATTGTATTTTTATTTTTAATATTTTGTTAATGACATATCAAACATTGCATGCTAACTGCTACTTTGTTATAGTTATGACACTTTGCTTCAGATCTAGGTGTTGAAGAATAATACCATATCTGTCCATCGCTTGTTAACTCAATATCACTATTGATATAATATTTTCTATTTTATTGCAAATTACATTTCTTGAAGGTTAATACGATGCCCATGCTTAGAGAGATCAAATTGAATGGAAATTTCGTAAAATTCAAACTTGGAATCCTTGCTTTTTAAATTTTGTGGAGAAAAGAACTCCAAAGTGCTCAGAAGTCAACCTGTAGCCACCTTATTTTGCAGTCATACTATTTCAGTGTTCTCTTAATTGTCTGCATTGCTGGTTCCACCTTAACTAAAAGCTTGGCATTTTGGGAAGATTTCACATGTTTGGATGTCACACAATGTATGCTCAACAGAAGTATTCTACTAGTGGCTTTAAAGTACATTGAGTTTGACCAGTGTAGCTGCCATCTATCGAAGATTCTTGCCCTTGGAATTCAGGCAAGTATATTTTTATTTATTGTTTTCACTTAATGTTTATACAAATCTACAGATCATTAGTGAATCTTCTAACTATTTTGGAAATATGTATCTTCATAATACATTCTTCTTGTATTAGGCAAATATCTGGTGTAGTAATCATTTGAAGATGACACTTTTGTCAGCCCAAGAATCTCAGGAAGAGGAACATACCTCTGTATTTTACCAGGTAGGAATTATAGATCAAAGATTGATCTCAAATATTTTTGAGGCATAATCTTGTTGAAAGTTTGTTGTTTATTTCTTTTGAACATTCAACATGTTCCTTTTGGACTATGAAGCATAAACACTTATTTCTTTTAAGCATTCAACATGTTCCTTTTAGACTGTTATGAATTGTACATAAATGAGATAGTTGACTAGGGCTAATCAATTATCACTTATATAGCATGGTTCTAGGGATTAGAAAGCTAGGATTAAGGGATTTCTCTTCCTAATATAGAGTTCCACTCTTGTATAAATATGTACACCTTTTTTGACCACCATGTGCGTGGACCAACTAGTTCTGGGGTTGATCCAACTTAGCCAAAGGTCTTTGATTCGAGACTTGAGAATGCAATTATGTTAAATACTTGGTGGGAGAGTTTTGCCACCCTTTTGGTCTTGTGAGGCTCGAATGAGATTAGTTTTGGTCTAAACCGTTAAAACGGATAGGCGGGGGTTGGGGGGAGGATACCGATTGTTCATATCGAAAAAAATTGTACACCTTTCTTGTGAATATACACACTAAAGTTCATTATCCTATCTGATTTTCACAGACTATGTACATCAATTAATCTTAAATTCAGGGGTGACCTTCTGGGTTTGGTAGTTAACTAACAATATTGATCTTTTTAGTGGATGGAACCAAAAAAGTAAAGGACAAAAACTTCTTCTTAATTACACGTTTAAATGAAGATTTACGATTTACTATGATTTATTTGATAATAGTGAATTAATGATTGTTATCAAAACTAAAAAAAAAAATATATTTTCTGCTTTGTGTAGCAAGTTTCTCATTTTCTTGTCTTGTTGAAAATTTCATGAGTTAGTTCTGTTGATTTTTTATTGCTTAGTTGTAAGAGTGATTATATAGTCATTTATTGTCTTTATTGTGTATTTGATTTATTTCCTAGTTCAGAATAGTAACTCATGTTCATGTATAAATTTAATTTAGTCTAAATGACTAATGAAATGATCAAGCAAGTATTCCAAATCTTCATGGTATCAGAGCCCAAAGCTGCCTTGAAGTGAGTATTTTTCTCCATTTGCAGCCCTAGGGTTCCTGAACTTGAAGGGGGTTGAGCTTTTGTTTCCTCCCTTCACGGCGCAAAATTAAGAGATTGAGTTTTCTTCCTCCCTTGCTGTCACCTGCCCCTTATATCGACAACCTATGCGCAGCCACGACCTATGTGAAGGATTTTGGCCAGCCACCATCATTCAGCCATTTCAAGGCTCCCGTTTGCCTCATCACCATTGGATTCAGTCTGCCCACCACCCCGCCAGCATACCCCCAAACTCCAACCGCCATCTGGCCCCTCTAGCGCCACCACACTTTGGCCATCGTTTTAGGGTTTGCTGGTTCCTGCGTTTTTTAATGTTTTTGTTGTTTTTCTGAGTTTTTGGCCTATTTCTCATAATTCCTTCGTTCTATCTCACCTTTCTAATATGTGTGATACCAAAGTGTTGAAAAATACTTCCCTTAGGTTAGTGCAGTAAAATTGGATGGAGCAGGCACCTATGTTGTTTGGTCAAGAGCGTGTTTACTGTATATAAGAAACCTCAATGGGATTATGAAAATTCCCTTGTCATGACATGGTTGCTCAATACAATGCAAACTCGTATTTCAAAACAATATTTTCTATTGGATACTGCTGAAAAAATCCGGACCTCAGCGAAATGCACCTATCCTCGTGAAGGGAATGATGCTAAGGTGTATGAAATCAAAACAAAAAAATTGTGCTCTGAAAGAAGGAGAGTTGACGGTTACCAAGCGAGTACTACTTTGAATTAGGAATTGAGGTTGCTCAATCAAAAAGAGGAATCTTTATTTCTCAAAGGAAGTATATTATAAATTGCTTGAAGGAGACGGATATGATATGATGTAAACTAGTTGGATCCCCTATTGAAAGTAATCACAAATTACAATTTGGGGTTGGAGAGTTGGTTGATAAGGAGAGATATTAGAGGTTAGTTGGAAAACTTACTTATCTTTCTCACACTAGACCAGATATTGCTTATGCTGTCAGTTACTCAGTTTAGTCAATCAATTCATGCATGACCCATGAGAATCCCATATTCAAGTCGTTTTACGCATCTTGCCATATTTAAAATCTATCTCAGGAAAATGATTACTTTTCTCCAAGCATGGTCACCTCTATATAAATGCCTTTACAGATGCTGTTTGGGATGGGTCTCTAGATAACAAACAATCTACATTTGGATACTGTACACTTGTGGGAGGAAATTTAGTTACTTGGAGGAGTAAAAAGCAGAGTGTGGTTGCTAGATCTAGTGCAGAAGCAGAATACAGAGTTATGGCACAAGGAGTTTGTGAGGTACATAAACTATTAGCAAAATTGGGCTTATTGGAGAGAGAGAAGCTGTCCTTGTTTTGCAACAAGGATGCCACTAGTATAGCTCAAAATCCTATGCAACGTGATCGAACGAAGCACATTGAGATTAACAAGCACTTTATCAAAGAGAAGGTTACAACTTACAAGTGGTATCCTCAACTTGTATTATGTGGCTCAGGGAAAAACTTGCTGATTTGTTTACTAAAGACCTGAGCAAACAAATGTTTCACATGCTAGTTTGGACGTTGAGCATGTGTGACATCCTTGCACCAACTTGAGAGGAGTGTTGAATACCTTAATTGTGTGATTACCGTTATTATTTTGATTGCTTAATTATTGGAGTGATTGTATATAGCCATTATTTGTATTTATTGTGTATTTGATTTATTTCCTAGAATAGAAACTCTTGTATAAATTCAGATTAGTCTAATAAAATAAGCAAGCAAGTATTCCAAATCTTCAAGTTCTTATTGGCATCAAGTTTAACTTGAGATGATTAATTTATCTTATGCAGCTGCTTCAGGACGCCTTGAGGTTTTCTGCATCAATATTTTCACCCTTGACGAAAGTTCCAGTTTTTGATGATAAGCCATTGATGGACGCTGTTGCAAACTTAATTTTGGAAGTGTTAAATCTAATAAAAGCTTCCATATCGGAAGTTAAGGTGAGATAGTTTTCTGTGTATTTGAATTTAGTAATACGGGAACAAGTTAGAGATTTTTTACTGTTCCTAGTGGTTTATCAGTGCCATAAAATATTTCTAGTAAAACTACATTTTTTTCTCTTCTGAGATGTTCACATTTTCCATCATGTCCTGTTTAAATTTACTGATTCAGTATTCTGATGCTCATTTGTCTCATAATTTTCCCTCTGCTATTAACTGTAGAACAGATAAAAAAGGAATTTCAAATAAGGATTGATGAGTTCGTAAATCTAACTATTTGAAGTTTTGGTTGAAATGTTCGGCTTATATGCTACAGAGCTCAAGCTTTAGTGTGTCAATCTCTATAATATTATTAATCAATAACTATAGTAGTCTTAGGAATTAATACAAAAAAAAAAGAGGACACATAGATAATACGATGTAGACAAATGATGATGACTCAAAAATTTGTAAATGGGATGAGGGTTATTTGTTGAGCAGAGATATCTTTTCTCATATTTGTGGAAAGTATGAAGTGGAGATAAGGACAAGGCTGGGGTGGTGTTGTAGTGGGAGGTGCCTCAACAAGCATATTAGTGGAGCTTATAGGAGCTTCAGCTTGGGGGTGACAATGGTAATTTTGACAGGAAGGTGAGCAGTGACTTCATGATAATCATTTTAGAGAATTGGCAAACTTTCAACCTGAAATATTCTTGGTAGTGGAGGTGGGAAAAAAGGAACGCATGGTAACATTTTAGGAAAATGAGTTTATTTTTTGGTTATAGTATGAAAATGATTTTTTTGTTCAAAAGTTAGTTTTGTCAGTCTATAATTATTTTTAATTCTCAGGTTTGAAGTTATTAGATTATGTAATAATATATTTTATGATAGGTTCAAGAAAGTCATAAAGTATGAGATGAATTTTCTTTGAAGTTGTGTTTATGAAATTTCAGTTTATTGAGTGTCTTGAAGTGAATATAGGCGAAGATCAAGTGAATATGATAGAAATTGCAACTTGTATTACTGATAATGGATAAAAGGGGTGCCACATAGAGATTGAGCCACCATTACAAGATAGAAACAGTAAAGGAAAACATAAATACCCTGGCTTTTGAGAGGCGAGAACTCTCCCTCAATGACCTAACCAATTCCCTACCTAAAACCAGCCATAGAACCTACTAAAATACCTCCCTGACAGTAAGCAATGGACTCTAATGATAGGACAAAAGTTGTTATACCAAGTCAGCATTCCTTTGTCCTTCTTTACTTCTCTTTTCCCTTCTCTTGTATGCATGCATTGCTAAAGGTCTATCTCTATCCTCCCCCACAAGACTCACCTTGTCCTCAAGGGGAAAGACTGGAAACTGAGTACGAATTGTGCCTTTATCTTCCCATGGCGGTTCACATTAGGGCAAAGTCTGCCACTTGACTGTTAGGAACCTCTGAGATTGTTTTATATATATAACGGAGAAGTGGTACACAAGTGACAAAGGCACCAATACAAAGGCAATATCATAAGAAAACACACTAAGTGTTAGCATACCAGTATTTTATATATTATTACTAGGAATAATATATGTAATTGTCAGTAAGTTCTACTTCTGATTCTGAATTGTTATTATTCTTATGTTATTTTTATGTAGGGCAGTTATTATGTGTGGTAGTTATTAGAGGGTAGTTATTAGGAAGTCTATATATATATGTGTATTGTAAGTTGATTATGGATTATGAATGAAATGAATTAAATCAGAAACTGTCCTATCTCTCTCTCTATCTATTCGTCTCTCTCTCTCTCCCTCTCAAGAATGGAGATCCTCCATCTTGATTTTATCTCCCTCCTTTCTTCCTAGGTTCTATCACTAAGCTAGCTGGCTTTCGAGAGGCTAGTGCTCTCCCCACCAAAACCCTATTGATTTCCTACCTCAAACCTCCAAAAGACCTTACACAAACATCCTCTAGCTGCTGCCATGTGCACAACCTTACCCATACAGAATGGTTATGCCATGTCACCAATATTCTATACTATTTTCTCTTTCTCAGCATCATTCTCTTGACTTTGGGCTCTTGAATACTACTTCCCAGCCCAACATTGCTCTTCTCTGCTATATTGGCCTGTTCTTTTCTTCTTTTCCCCCTCCTTTTGTAGGTATGAATCACTAGTGGCCCATCATTGATTAATACCTCCATCCCTCCACTAGTTAGTTTGCGAGGTTTTCTTATATCTTTAGGTGCCTCTAGCAGCTCTAGCCCTTCGGTCATAGTGGGTAGATTGTCTTGGGAGGTGGCGGTTGTTTGAAGTGATTTCTTGCTGCGAAACATAAACAACCGAGTGAATTATTGTTCTCTTCAGTAGTTCCAAAAGATAGGCAGCCTTCCCATACTTAGATTTAACCTTGTAGGGACTGTTAGATTGATACAATATCTGATTAATATCTGTAATTACTCTAGGATTAACATTAGGGATTGTGATTAGTAATTAGCTATAATCTCTCCTGTAATTACTCATTTATGTTTTCCTTCCTAGAATAGATTCATTACTCACTTGTATAAATACCTTCACTTACATGAGATCAATAACACACTATTTCCAGACATTATTTGTCAGGGACCATAAAACCGAGGGTTGAGCTTCTCATTAGGCTTCTTAGCAAGTGATTTCAGCCTGTAGGGTTTGATCTTAGGATACGCTAGCTCACCAACCTCATTGCAAATGTCTTGCTGGTGTTGATCTTCATAATTTTTCATTCGTTCTTGGGCCCTTGATAGCTGTTCTTTCAATCCATTCAGCATTAGATTGCGATCCTTGACATGCTCATTCCTATCCTCTATTGTTGAAAAACAATCATCTATTTTAAACAAAGTTGGTGAGTATCTTCTTTGTCTTTGAAGGGAGTCATCACTTTAGACTGGTTATAAGAAGTATTAATCCCCGAATTCTGCCCACGCCAGCCACTTGTATAACTACTTCAATGTAATTCAAGTAAAACATCGTAAGTTTAAAGGTCCATCGGTTTAGGATGATACTCGGAGCTGTAATTTAGTGTAATCCTGGTAGATTTAAATATCTCTCTTCCAAATTTACTAATAAATATGCAGTCTTGATCCGACACTAAAGACTTTGGAAAACCATGGAGCTTCACTGGTTCTCCTATGAAAACAGTGGCCACTGTTTTTGGCAGTAAAAGGTTGAGAAAGGGGATGAAGTGTCCATATTTGGTTAGGTGATCCACTACTACCACAATCGAGTAAAATCCGTGAGATTTTGGTAGTTTAATAATGAAACCCATGCTCACATCCTCTCACACTTGTTGAGGAATAGGCAAAGGCTGCAAGAAACCAGCTGGACTCATGGCTTGGTACTTGTTGTGTTGGCAATTGTCGCATCGTGCCGCAAATATCTGCATGTCATTTTTCATTCTTTCCAAATAGATGGTAGCAGCTCGGCGCTTATAGGTTCAAATATATCTAGAATGCCCCCCTAAAGGTGAAAAGTGAAACTCCTTGATAATTTTTGGAATCCAGGCTGAACCTTTTGGGAGTACCAACCTTCCTTTATACAACAAACACCCATTTTGCATACTATGACCATTTGGGACCATCAACGCAGAAACACCAACTCCCATCCTTATTTTGAATAACTAATTGTACCAAACTCGAGTAAGGGCTATAAGTTGCTTTCACAATCCCAGACCCTTTTACATTGTATTTGTCACGCACTGCCACATAGTATGGGTCAATATTTGAGAAGAGAATGCCTAATTATTCAACTGATGTACAAGCCACAAAGTTATGAGTGGCTCCACAGTCTATCAACACAAGTGCTTCATGTTCGTTAACTTCCTTAATCAGCTTCATAGTTTTCCCTTTCGATTTGGTGATACCAAGTACCAACAATTGAATCCATAGAGATAGAGATTAATGTACTGGCTACACCTATCTCTACAATCTTTTTTACTCACCATTTCCTCTTACTCGGGACCCTTGCCGTCACTGTCCTCCTCGGATAGGATCAACACGTTCAGTTGCTTCTCCTTCTTTGGCATGTCATTTATTCAGAAATATTGTTCCACCTTGAATAAGCAATTGTCTGGATCTTCAACTGAGAAAATCGGAATTTCCAGCTTCGGATATTGATGGGGATCTTTCTCTGACGCGACACCCAGTTCTGTTGCTGGCTGATTGTCCACCAATGTTTCCTCTTGGACCGACAGACTAGCTTCAGCTTTCGATGCCACCTTATAACCTTTCCTAGCCATCCCATCTTTAGCCTCATCCCATCTCCTAGCAGGTTTCTTTGGTGTGACCCCTTTTGTTGCAATGATCACAAAACTTGGAAGATGGAGTTCCTTGCTTCTGTGGTGGCTGTCCACGGCTTCTAACTGCTAGAGCAGAATGCTCTAGTGGATTTTTAGTGGGAGTATTGAGGTTCTTCCTTCTTTCCTCACGACAGACTTCTGAAAAAGCTTCCTTCAGTGGTCTCAGCAGTAGAACTAGATGCACTTTCTATGGAGGTCATCGTGCCAAACACTACAGGGTTCTGAATGTTGATGTTTGGCATCTAGGGTCTTTAGGAGTTAGACTCTTTTGCTAGCTATGATACCATGAAGAAATCTGAGAGATAATCTCATAACTAAGTGTATTGAATCCGAGTGAAAAAGGAAACTAAATAGGCTAAAACAAATTATCACCCAATAAAATGGGTTGTCAAATCTAAAAAATTAAATACAAAAGATATGATAAGTATCCTATCAGATATGCAAACTAAATAATTAAATAATAAACAATAAAAACTAGTTGCATAAAATCAACTAACAACAACAACAGATTCTTTCACCAAGTCCATGTTACTTCGAAAACCTGCAAACTCCATCTCGACCATGTCCTTCTCCAAGTTTCCTACTCTTCCTTCCATCCTACTCTTCACCATCCAAATTCGTCATTGCTTTGATACCAAAAATGATAGAACCTGTAACTTGTATTACTGATAATGGATAAAAGGGGCGCCTCAAAGAGATTGACCCACCATTATAGGATAGAAACAGTAAAGGAAAACTTAAAATACCTTGGCATCCAAGGAGCTAGAACTCTCCCTCAATTACCTAACCAATTCCCTACCTTAAACCCGCCATAGAACCTATTAAACTACCTCCCAGACAGTAAGCAACGCACTCCCATGATAGGACAAAAGCTGTTATGCCAAGTCAGCATTCCTCTGTCCTTCCTTCCTCAGCTCTTTATTTTTGTCTCGTGGGCCCTTCTCCCTCAAATACTGGCCCAAACGCCCCATTATCAGCCACTTTGGGCCCTTCTTTACTTATCTTTTCCCTCTCTTGTATGTATGGATTACTATAGGTCTATCAGAATATCAAGAGCTTTGATAGAGCAAAAAGAAAGGAATATATCAATATGAAGTCAGAGGTTCAATTTAAGGTGTATAATGTTAATTCTTATTTAGATTTGGCATTAAGCTAGAAAGTTAGTTCTTATGGTGATCACTTCTAATATATGCCATTCCTTTTTGTTTTTCTAAGTTGAGTTACAGTTTTGTCTTATTAACTTTTCTATGCACAGAGATGATATTAATGACTTAAATTTGACTTGGTTATGATGAACATTATTGTCCCAAAGAGGAAATAAGGAAAATTTCTTTTGAAATATTTGACATAAAAAGGGTGTCTAATAAGGAGCGGTACAGAGTATGCGGAATCTGTTAATCTCTTTGTTCTTAATTATATTTTACCCACAATATTGCATCTTTTTCTAAAATTATTTGTTATCCATTCCTAAGCAGAAAATTCAATCATTTGGATCAGAAATATTGAAGGTCATACACAAGGTGATTGATGCTGTTCTAAACCTATGCAAGGTGCATTCTGAAGCAGTAAAGTGGGAGGCCTATGATGAAAACTTATCGAGTCTTGAGAAACCTAGTTGCATAGGTCATTTTATCAACATAACAAAATGTGCAATAGAAAACTTATCTCAGATTGGTGTCCTTGCGGCAAGTGACGGTGGTAATTCAGTCAACATTCTTAATGTAACATGGAAAGGTGTAGTTTCTTTGCTTCAGATTGGAGGGGGGTGTTTAGCAGAAGAGGTGAGCATAGCAAATTTACTGGTAAGTTTACTTGCATTGGTGACTGAGCCTTTGAAATGTGCAGCTGAGGCTTGGTCTTCTTCATCTGGGGAAACTATTTCTGTAATTGAAGCTAAAAGGATTATGGTGCCAGTGAAATTTTACCTAATTAATGCTATAAAAATAGCCTCACTGTATCCTCATCAGGCCTTTGTAGTATACAGAGAGATATTGCTTTGTGCCCTCAAGATCACAACTTTCAAAATTGCAGTTGGCAATGAAAAGTTTTTAAGAAGTGCTTGTGCTGTGACGACTGAGCTTTTGGAGCAAACAACCATAGATTTGGTAAATTCTTTGCTAAATTCTGATAAACTGAAGTTAGAACAGAAGTTTGAAGTACTGGATTGGTTATTCGTTAGTGAAGGGAATTATAATTCTACTATCAATTATCCAACTTTAGCTGGTTGTAGCGTAGCATCGATGACTGAAGTCTTCAACATAAGCTGTGAAGGTATGAGCGGAGCTAGGATACTTATAATAAGCCGAGTTGCATTGTTTATTAATTTCCTGAGATGTCTTGAACTTGATGAAGATCTAAAAGTGGGAATCACCCAGAAGCTTCAATGGTTTCTGGATATTTTAGTTGAGGAAGATGTTTACTCTAACATGCTTGTTTTACAACTTCCTGTGTTGTATGGCTCTGGAAAAACAACAGAGCTGGTTTGGCAGCCTTTGATTTCTTCTCTCTTGCATGCAGTCAAAACCTTCATGATTGTGGTCTCCTCAAGCATTGCTTGGGCAGATTTAGAGTCATTTTTACTAGAGAATTTTTTCCATCCTCACTTTCTTTGCCGGGAGATTGTGATGGAATGCTGCTGCTTTATGCTGCGACATGCTGAGACAGACATGGTGAACAGCATGATTAGCAAACTATGTTCATTACTTAAGCTGCTGTCATCCTCAGAATCAGTTCTCCTTCCTTATTCTTCCTTCCGAATGTTGGCAAGATCAATCTGCTTGCTGCTAACCTATGGTGCTCAATCAATGGTCAATCAGGTCTATATTTCCCTTATTGGTGATGACAGATCCTACTCATCATCAATTTTGTGTTTGGCTCTCGTCATCGAAGGTTTTCCACTTGATTTATTATCAGATAAGTTGAGAAACACTGCCATTCAAAGAGTCATGTCTGATTATTTTGACTTCATAGACAGCTTTGATGAAGCATCATTGATGACAAGCGCAACTGGCCTCTCTGGCATTCCAATCTTTATTCTGTCTGCTTCTTTGGACTCCCTGTAAGTATTTGTGTCTAATACTTTTCGTTCCTAATTTGCTTATTTTAGCCAAAGTGAATGTCTTACCTTAGTACAGTTTGAATCTGCGGACACACAAATATATAAGGCTTCTGATTAAGTTTGAAGCAAATTTCATCGAATATAGGTTTGTCAAAATCCTGGGTAGTTTTTTGACTTTCAGGTTCACATGATTTCACATGAGTATTCTGACTTTCAGGCTTTGTTAGGGCTTCACCACCGCGACGACCCCTCACCACCGCGACGGGGCCCACTTTGCCACCTCGGCGTTCAACACCCCCGGCGGGTCTACACCCTTCCAATTGGGGATCCCCTAAGTGTGTGGTGCTGGGAATCGAACTGGGGACCTTCCCCTTATCAACCCCAAATCACCACTCCTTGTACCACTTGAGCTAGGCGGGTCTACACCCTTCCAATTGGGGATCCCCCAAGTGTGTGGTGCTGGGAATCGAACAGGGGACCTTCCCCTTATCAACCCCAAATCACCACTCCTTGTACCACTTGAGTGGTACAAGGAGTGGTGATTTGGGGTTGGTAAGGGGAAGGTCCCCTGTTCGATTCCCAGCACCACACACTTGGGGGATCCCAATTGGAAGGGTGTAGACCCGCCGGTGGTGTTGAACGCCGAGGTGGCAAAGTGGGCCCCATCGCGGTGGAGAGAGGTCGTCGCGGTGGTGAAGCCCGAACAGGCTTACATGATTTCTTCAATTTGATTTTCTCATTTCATATTTCTTTCTATTTAATGAACATTGCCTGTGAACCAGAATATCAAATTGGTGCCAAGCTTTTAACCTAGCGTTACCTTTTCCTGCAGCCAGGCCCATCTATCTGAAGTTGATGCGAGGACCTTAAAATTTTTGGTTTCAGTAACACATAACTACAAAAGTTCTGTAGACAAAGCAATTAAGGATCACTATCTTACCCTCTTGGGTGAAATATTAAGGATAGTCTCGTATTTGAAGCATTTGTACACATCAAATGAAATTGAAGAAGCCCTCATGGAGATTGAGAGCATATTTGTCTCTGAGCCAGAAGCCTCTGATTGTGTATTCAAATGCAAACCGCATTTGGCTCATTTCATGGCAGGACTTAGCTACGTGGAAATTTCAGAGTGTGATGATGACTCAAGCAGCCGTGCTGTTTGGGAATTGTATCACATGCTGTTGAAAGAGCGTCACTGGGCATTCATTCATTTGGCAATGATGGCATTCGGGTATTTTGCTGCCCGGACCAATTGCAATCAGCTATGGAGATTTGTTCCACAGGATGCGGCACTTTCATACGATATAGTTTCAGGATTGGAATCCAGTGAGGATAGATTTATGCTAGAGTTTAAAACGTTTCTTGAGAAGGAAATGGCTCTTGTTTCAGTTGCACCAACCCCTGACCAACTTGATCTCCTTGGAAGTGAAGGTCTTGTGCTGAAAGAAATGCTCCATAAAATTTCTCAAGAGGATGTTGGATGTCAGAACATGGAGATTGATGATTACAACTGTTCACATAAAAAAAGGAAAGTTCTTGATGGAATTTGCAAAGGAGTGGAATTGTTGAAGAATGGTCTAAATATTATTGGTGATGGTCTTTCCCAGTGCCATCATAATCAATTTGAAACCAATGAACTTCATATGAAGTTCTTGGCTCAGTTTTCTCAACTCCAAGATGCAATTGCACACTTTGAGGGATTGGCTACGAGTAGCGAGGTGTGTTCTACATCTCATACTCACACCACCTCCCCTTAATTAAGTTGGTTAATCAGCAATTTTCAATTTAATAAATCTCAAGTGACTTCCTGTTCAATGAAATTCAGTTACCCACTTTTTCTGTTTTTTCCGTCACATGTTTTAGGGGTAAATTATGGTCAACTTTCCTGTGGTTTCGAGCGTTAAGTTTTTGGTGCTATTATTAAGAGTAAACTAACAATTTGGTCCCTGAAAGATCACTGAGTTGACAATTCGATCCCTGAAAGATCGAAATATACAATTTAGTTCCTGAAAGATTAAAATGATATACTAATTAGTCCTTTTCATGGACTAAATAGTATACTGTTTTAATCTTTTAAAAACTAAATAGTATACCGTTTTGATTTTTCATGGACTAAATTATACGGACCGAATTGTTAGTTTACTCTATTATTAATGGACTATCAGTGGAATTTCATTAGTTAACCCTGGTAAGAGTAGGAATAAGATCGAAGATGAGAATTTTATTGAATGATGTATACATTACAGTGAACAAGTGGTAAACTTGGGAAGCAACAAAAAATGAGTAAATGATCGAGTAATGAAGGGTTCTTAGGATAGCTTCTAGTGTTGTCATTACTATTTGACTGTCTAGATCGGACTAATGGTCACGTGTCATGAGGAATTTCTACAACAAGTATCTGGTCTTGTATAACATTGTTGGTCTTCTAAATATTATTTTTCAAAAAGTTGTCAAATAAATTCTAGGCATATATATATTTTTTATTTTCATTGAAAATATGAACAAAAAACAGTAAAGCCAAACACGACCTATTCCATTTTTTTTTAGTTGTAAATAGCTCTTTCAAAATACGAGTATTTAAAGTATCTTTAATTTCTAAAGTAGAAAAAGAAATAGGTGATTTCATTTTTAAGCTTCACCAAAAAAAAAAAATGGCAATCAAAATTATATTTCTTTTCTAATTTTCTTACTCCTTAATCTAAACATACCTTAAATCTATATACATCAATGTATATATTAATTAGTAACTAAAAGAAATTGTATATATTAATTAAATTTGAATTAAAATATAAATAAGGACAGCTAAAACTAAAACGTCGGAGAGGGAGATTAAAAAAAAAGGGTAAAAGTACTAATTCCGTCCTTAAATTTTACACCAACAGTTAATTCTGTCTCCAAATTTTTTTTTGTTATCAATTTCGTCTCTAATGTTATATATTTTGGTCATTTTTATCTTTTCCTCTTATTTTATCCAAACATTAACGATAGAATCTACGTGACTAATGATATATAATGTAAAATTAATAGAAAAAAAAACTTAAATCCTAATTGAGATTGAAAAATATAATGCAATCTGTCGTTTTTATTGAAAGAAGTTAGTCAAAAGATAAAATTGATCATAATGTAAAATATTGAAGACAAAATTGACAAAAAGAAAAATTGGGGACGAAATTGATAGTTGTTGTAAAGTTAGTAACCTGGTTTTGCCTTTAAAAAAAGAAACAACTTTTCATTGACTTTTTCATTCAATTTAAAATATAATAAACTTTTTTTCTTATTTCATAATGAAATACACACATGAAGGGTTTTCGGATGCACTAAGCATTATTCTCTCATATCTGGAAATGTACCATTAGTTAAAATGTTTAAAAATTTATCTTTAAATGGAAAAAATGAAATAAAAATAGAAATTAATCCGGAAACTTTGTGGGGTGGATGTTTTCTTGATTTTGCATTCATCAATATCCTATTCCTACCATCTTCTTCTCCGTTAACATCATAACTCTCAATCAGTTTCTGGCAATTTTTGAGCTCAAGATTTTCGTTTTTAAGGCACCCAAGGTACGTAAGTTTCCTTTTCTTTGATAAATGATTTCTTATTATTTTTTTTATTTATTGTCGACATCGATTAAATATTACTGAGTACAATATATATAGGAAAATTATGGGATAAATTTCCCAGTTTATTGTGTCTCAAGGTTTTAATTATATATATATAAAATTGATCTTCACCTTTATCTTCAGCTACGAGACCAATGCCTTTTGAGATAGATTCGGCTGGAACAAGTTCTGTTTATTTTAAGAAGGAAATTTCAAACAACTTGAATCAATTATGAAAAATTTCACTTTCGGTAACGTCTAGAAATTATTAGTATGATTTGAACTTGGGACATGTACCCAATGTTTTCTGGCTATTCAACTTCAACCACAAATAAATAATGTTTTTTATTTTTTATTTTTGCATTGTGGTTGCCGTAATTGTAGGAAAATGGAAAACAATGCAGTTCTTTTTTTTTTTAACAAGAAAACAATGCAGTTATTGTTAACGGTTTTGGGAAATATTGTGAATTTGAATTTCCTTGATCAATAATTTTGGAAATTACTAGTTTCATAATTATGCCTTAGTTAAATAGTGAACCCGATGCGATGAGAAAGAAGAACTCATTGCGAAGGCCATATTTTAATTTATTAGATTTGATGAATATTGTTGATATAATTAAGTACTAATTAGGAGTGATGGGGAAGCGGATTCGTGATAAACAACCTCAAGTGGCAGTGGAGAATAATAGTGTTACAAGCACAAGCACAAGTAGTAGTAATGGTCATCAAGGAAAATCATCATGGGGAATTTTTCAAATTATTAAGTATAATAATTGGCAGAATCATGTCAAGAAAAAGCTTACACACAAGAGGCCTGGTGCTACCTGCAAAAACTCTACCAGTAAGTTTACTGCCCGCTAGTATTGTATATAAATATGGGGCTTAAGTGCACTTTTGGTCCTAAAATTATGACAAAGGTTTCACTTTGGTCCCATAACTTTTTTTGTTGCAATTTTGGTCCCATAACTATGACAAAGGTTTCATTTTGGTCCCATAACTTTTTTTGTTGCAATTTTGGTCCCATAACTATGATAAAGGTTTCATTTTGGTCCCATAACTTTTTTTGTTACAATTTTGGTCCCATAACTTCTCAAAAGGTTCCACCGTTAGTCCCTTGGTGAATTCCATCCATATTTAGCCGTTAAGTATAACGTGGCATAGTAACTAGGATCATGATGTGGCAAAATAAGATGAAGTGGACTGAAATAGGATCTATATGCAACATATTAAAACTTATCTATACCCAACCACAAAATATACAAAGAGTGGTACCTTTGTATATATTGTAGTTGGGTATAGATAAGTTTTAATATGTTGTGGGACCAAAATGAAACCTTTGTCATAGTTATGGAACCAAAAGTGCACTTAAGCCTAAATATGGACATAACATTGATCCTCTCGAGTGTACTATACGTTTAGTATTGAGAAAGAAAAAAAAAACTAGAGAGAGAAAGTGTCAGTACTCACATCTCTAACACTTTCTATCTCTAACTGTTTTTTTCTCTCTCCACTCACCTATAATGTAGTACACGAGATCCAAATTCATATAAATACCAAGTACTTTGCATGTTTGTTGATATGCATTTAAATATTTATATATTTGATACACTAAATATATAGTATACAAGTCTTAATAAAGATAATATGATGGAATAGAATATTTTTTTGGCCTAAAAATTATGATGAAATAGAATAACAATAGAAAAACATACATAACATAAAAATTTAATAAACTTAAGTTTATTGAGCTAAATATTTAGCTGTTAGTAACTACATGTAATGTAACCACTAATTAATAAATGGTTTTAAAACTCTATGTAGATCTCTTCATCTTTATACATAATAAAGACATTAATCTCAATGCATGCACATTAATTTTTTAAAAAATAATGATGAGAACATTAATTCTTAGGTACAAGAAAAAAAAAAAAAATCATAAATATAAAAAATTAGACAGTGGTACAATTCTTCATTTCTTCACTTTCCCATTGGGTCATACCCTCTTGTTGTATTGTGCAGCTTCCAAGTTTGTTAGTCAAATCAGAATTCAGATCCATTATTATTCAATTTCTTTCTCTCTACTTGGTTGTTCAACAAATTAAAGTATGCCTTGCTGTAAAACTTTTTAACTTCAATGGTAGGAGGCATTTGGTTAAGCCCTTTCAGCAATTCAGCATGAATGTCATGAAAGTATAGATGGCTTACGTTGATTTGATAAGATAAATATAGATGACTTAAGTTGACATGTTAAACACACAAAATTCAATTCAATATTAGACACAATTGTGTAGTATTGACTAAATACAATCATTTATCATCAATAGTATTCTATGAACTTAAATAAAATTAGATCAAGTAAACTTAAAGTTAATTTAGCTGTGGTGGTATTGAAGAGTCTTTGAAATACCCAATGTTGTGATTTCGGTGGAATTGAAACTAAAGTTAATTTTCACTGCAAGTATCACATAGCTTGATCGATCACAATCAATTTATGCTAACACTATAATGTTCTAGGTGACTGAGGCCCCTTGATAGAGAGCGTCCTCGTCGACAGTGTTTCCGAATGGGGGAATTAATAGATTCAAATGATTGAAAACGGGAAGCAAACAAAGATTGAAAAAGATGAACAAACTATAATAAAAGATGAAGATTAAGCAAATAAAGTATAAAGGATGAAACAATGAACACAGAGCACGAATTAAATCCTCAAGTCAACTGTGTGCTTATAAAAAATACAATAGATAAGCAAGTATGTATATAAAAAGTTATTAAGAAGTTTAAGCTACAACACTCACCAATTTTTGTAAGATCTAAGAATTAAAATATGAAATTATTTCTAATATTGAGTGCATGCATTGGTTAATTTAATTTAAGCGAAGGTTTTGCATTAAAAAATTGAGGGACGACCAGAAATATGCATCCTAATAGTGTATTAGCCTTGTGCCACTTTTGCTTATGTATCTAGCTCACATTGTGTATAGGTTCATGATCAATTATATTGTTCAAGTCTGCTAGAATAGTTAAGTTATTTCTGTTAGCTCCTTAGCATGTGATTAGCACGTGTAGCAGCTTATATATTCTCTCATGTAATACACGCTTCATTCCAATAATACAATTTCGATTTCATTTTCTATTTTTCCTATTATGGTATCAGAACCCAATGCTTAGCAGCAATGGGGTCTCCTTCTTCTAATCTATCTACTCCCATTCCTTCCACTGTTCCTCCAAATACACAATCATCATCTTCTTCTTCTCCATGAGTTGTTTTCTCTCATTTTGTAACAACTAAACTTGATGACAAAAATTACCTGCCATGGCATCAGCAGATTACTTCTGTTGTTCAAGGTCATGGCCTTGACGATTTTATGTTCAAGAATTCGATGCCGATGATTTTTTTTAACTCCAGAAGATCAACTTGCAAATCGTGTGAATCCTGCATTTGTACTTTGGCGAAAGCAGGACAAACTCTTGATGTCTTGGATTCTCTCTTTGTTGGGAGATCAGATGCAGACGCTTTTTGTTGGCTGTGCTCATTCGTTTGAGATTTGGGAATGCATCCAGACTCACTTCGGAACGCACATGAAAGCCAAAGTTTATCAGTATCACACAGAGTTGGGTAGTATCAAGAAAAATGCTCGATCGATGGTTGAATATCTACTTCGTATTAAGGCTATTGTTGATGCCTTGTCTGCCATTGGCACTGCAGTTCCAGAGCATGAACATATTCAGACTGTTCTTGAAGGTATGCCAGAAGAATATTGACCTTTTATCACTCCTATCGATGTTCGTTCTGGAAGTGTCTCTGTTTCTGAGCTTCAAGCTCTACTGATTTCTGAAGAAGTTAAACTTGAAAAACAAGTAAAACCAAAAGTTGAATCTCCTATTGAGAATCTTGCAACTCAGGATCCAAAGGATAAGAATCCTTCCTCTTCTACTGCAAATTCTTCTAAGCCATTTCAAACTTAGAGCAACAACAATTTTAATTCTCATTTTCATGGCGCCACAAATTGTGGTGGACGTAACATTTTCAATTGAGGACGAGGTTATGGTCCTCGGCCTCCTCGTGGTCCAAGATCTAATTTCATTTGTCAAGTGTGCAATCACTAAGGTCATCTGGCCTCTTACTGTTATTACAGATATGATTCAAACTATTTTGTCAATGATTCTTAGTATATGCAACATCCTCATCCTTTCAATGGTCCTCGACCTTTAGTTCATATGGCTTCCTTTATGGCTACACCAGATCTCCTGAATGATTCTTCCTGGTTTCCAGATTCTGGAGCATAAAATCATGTGACCTACAATAATTCTAATCTTGTGACTGGCTCTTCCTACACTGGTCATGAGCAAGTCCATATGGAAGATGGTACAGGTTTAATTATTTAAAATATTGGCTAAACTTCCTTTCAATCTCCTTTAAATCATAATGTTTCTCTTCATCTCAATAACCTTTTACATGTTCCTCATATCACCAAAAATCTGATAAGTGTTTCCAAAGTTGCAAAAGATAGTTCAGTATATTTCAAATTCCATGCTGATTCTTGCTATGTCAAATCGCAGGTTTCCAAGTAAACTCTCTTGCAGGGAACTCTGAGGTCTGATGGACTATATTGCTTCAATGATCTTGTTGTTCCTTCACCCTCTGCTCATCATACTACTTTGCCAAAATCTACTTCACCTGTTATTTTTTCTTCTGTTTTGTCTTCTTCAAACAATACTACTGCTACTGCCACTTGTAATTTTAATCACTCCACTTATAGCTTGTGGCACTCACGATTAAGACATCCTTCTGTAGCTATTGTTGGCAATGTACTTCACACGTGTAACATCAAAGTACCTAATCAAAATGTTTCTGATTTTTGTATTGCATGTTGTTATGGCAAAATGCATAAACTACCTCATCCTCCTTCCTCTCATTTCTATCATAATCCTCTTGAATTAATTTTTATGGATGTCTGGGGACCCTCCTCTACACCTTCACGTTGTGTTTTTTTTTATTACTTAAGCTTTGTAGATGCCTTTAGTAGGTACACATGGATCTATCATTTAACTAATAAAAGTGATGCCTTCAAAACCTTTGTTGAGTTCAAAATTTCAGTGGAAAATCAACTTAATTGCAAGATCAAAGCGATACAGTCTGATTGAGGTGGTGAGTTTCGTTCCTTTACTAACTTCCTAAAATCTAATGGTACCATTCATAGAGTGTCATGTCCTCATGCACATCCTCAAAATGGATCTGTTGAGTGCAAGCATCGTCATATAGTGGAATTTGGTCTCTGTCTTCTTGCTCAAGCTTCTTTGCCAATTTCCTTTTGGGATGATGCTTTTACTTATGTTGTTCATTTAATAAACCGTTTACCTACGCCAGTTTTGAATTACTCATCTCCTTACTTCCTTTTACATCTCACTCTTCCAGATTATCCCTTCCTTAAAATTTTTTATGGTGCTTGTTATCCTCTTCTCAGGCCATATAATAATCACAAATTGTCATATCGTTCTACTCGATGTGTTTTTCATGGCTATTCACCTCATCACAAAGGATATAAATGTCTCTCTCCTTCAGGTCGAATGTACATTTCTCGAGATGTTCGTTTTGATGAACATTTCTTTCCTTATGCTACTGATTTTATTCCTTCCTCCAGTAGTTCTACTTCCTTTTCTTCTCTTCCTACAGCTTCACCTCCTTTAGTTTCTGGCCAATATTTTTCTCATTTACCTACTACCTGTATTAAGCTTTCATCTGAGATTTCTTCATGTGCAGGTGTTTCGTCCTCTCCATCACCCTCTCATACTTCCATTCCCACATCCATTTCAACATCCTCAACTTCTTCTTCCTTACCTATACTTCCTTCGCCTGACACTTCCTCTACTTCCTCACCTACACTTCCTTCACAGAATACTTCCTCTACTTCCTTACACATACTTCCTTCTCCTCAACCCCCTTCCTTGCATACTTCCTCCACCTCTCAACCTCCTATTACTTTCATCACTTCCCTTCCTCCATCTAATGATCCTACTACACGCAGTATGCAGACTTGTTCTAAGTCTGGAATATTCAAACCCAAAATTTATGATGCTCAAAATCTTGATTCTCGAATTCCTTCAAATGCAAAGAAAGCTTTGTCTATTCCTCATTGGAAAAGTGCTATGGATGATGAATACAAAGCCCTTTTGACCAACAAAACGTGGTATCTTGTGCCTCTTCCTTCAGGACGTCAAGCTATTGGTTGCAAGTGGATTTTTCGAGTAAAAGAAAACCCTGATGGTATTATCAATCTATACAAAGCTTGGCTCGTGGCTAAGGGATTTCATCAAGAAGAAGGCTGTGATTATACAAAAATGTTTTCCCCTATAATCAAGCCTACCACAGCTCGTGTGATTCTCACTCTTGCTCTTTCCAAAGCTTGGCCTTTGTTTCAACTTGATGTTAGTAACGCCTTCCTTAATGGAGTTATTTCAGAGTCATCTACATGACTCAAACTCTTAGTTATATTTCCTCATATTCCACACTTGTCTGTAAACTTCATAAATCATTGTATGGCCTTAACCAAGCGCCTCGGGCTTGGTTTCATCGACTTGCTTCAACACTCATTCGCTTTGGTTTCCAAGCAAGTCGCTATGATCCTTCTCTCTTTGTGCACACCTCAAATGGATCCATTACATACCAGCTGGTTTATGTTGATGATATCATCATCACAGGTTCCTCTGTTCCTTTTATCACTTCCTTGAAGGCAAAACTAAATGCAGAATTTTTGTTAAAGGATCTTGGTAACCTCAACTATTTCCTTGGAATTAAAGTCAATTACATGTTTGATGGTGCTATTCATCTCTCATAGTCTAGTATATCCAAGACCTCTTAGTTAAAGCTAAAATGGATGGTGCAAATCCAATCTCTACACCCATGGTTGATGGTCTCAAGCTTACTAAAGAAGGTTCTAATTACATGGCAGATCCCCATCTTAATCGGTCTACTGTTGGGGCACTGCAATATGCTACAATTACTAGTCCTGAGATTTCCTTTGTCGTCAGCAAAGTCTGCCAATTTATGATTCAGCCCCTTGAAGAGCATTGGACAGCTATTAAACGCATCATGTGTTATCTCAAGCGTACTATTACTTATGGTCTCCATTTTTCTCCTAGTTCCTCCCTTCATCTTACAGGATATTGTGATGCCGATTGGACTAGCGATATTGATGATCGACGTTCCACTTCAGGATTTGGACTTTTTCTTGGTTCCAACCTTATTTCATGGAGTGCTAAGAAACAACAAGTTGTTGCTCACTTCAGCACTAAAGCCGAGCATCGTAGTATTGCTTTTCTGGTGTTTGAAATCACTTGGGTGCAGTCTCGTCTTTAGGAACTTCGTTGTTCCTCCACGATCAAGCCACGCGTGTTCTGTGATAACTCAAGTGTCGTTTAGCTTACTCACAACCCTATTCTTCACAGTTGCAATAAACATATGGAATTTGACATCTGTTTTGTTCGTGACAAAGTTCTTAATGTTTCTCTCAGTATTTCTCATATTCCTTCGTTGGATCAAACTGCCGACATCCTTACCAAGCTATTGTCTCATCTTCGATTCTTTGCTCTTCGGGATAAGCTTAAGGTTTCTGATTCTCATCTCCTTCAGCTTACGGAGAATAATAGTGTATTAGCCTTGTGCCACGTTTGCTTATGTATCTAGCTCACATTGTGTATAGGTTCATGATTAGTTATATTATTCAAGTCTGTTAGAATAGTTAAGCTGATTCTGTTAGCTCCTTAGCATGTGATTAGCACATGTAGCAGCTTATATATTCTCTTATGTAATACATGCTTCATTCATGCAATCAATAATACAATTTCAATTTCATTTCCTATTTTTTCTATTATAGCCCCATATATATTAGTATAGATCGATATATATTCAATTAACAGCTTAAATTACATCATCTCACCAACGTGAATGTAGGTTGTACTTGGCTATAATATTTTCACAAATTTTAAAAATATTTTTAGGGCCCTATATATAAAGAGTAAACATTAAAGTTAATTAATGATTAAAAAATATACGAGTTAACAACTCAACCCTTAAAAATTCGTTTTACACATTTTAGTCTCTAAAATGTATATAATCAATACACTTCAGTCCCTCTATATCTAAACGTTGATTGTTGAAAAGTGGAGTGGAGGGACTAAAAATGTATAAATGAGCTTTTAGAAATCGAGTTGTCAATTCGTATATCTTTTATAGACTTATTTATATATATACATACTCTCTTTGTCTCTCTCTCCCTCTATGATGTGAACCTCTATTTCTGTCACCAAAATTTCTATTTCCAATGTTTCATAGATTTTTCAATTTCATAACATCAATCTCTTCCACTTTGTAGAAGCTGATATTCCGAGAACTTTAGATGCATCTAAGGTTGATAATATGAAGCAACACTATGAGCCAGAGTCAAAATTACGCATTGTATGTAAGAGCAATATATCATTTCTTGAGTATTTCCTTCTTTAATTTCTAGTTATTTTGCTTTTTCTGTAGTGAGGTTATAAATTTCATCTATCATAAGGTCTTTTTAGATGTTAAAATCTTAGCCACTTTAAAAACCTAATTCTTTTTTTGTCAAAGTGCACTTTTGGTCCCATAACTTTTGTTAAGGTCTCAATTTGGTCCCATAACTTTTTTTGTTGCACTTTTGTCCCATATCTTTTGGTAAGGTTACAGAATTGGTGTCATATCTTTGCAAAAAGTTTCAACGCTAGTCCCACTTGATCCAAAGATATGAGACCAATTATACACCTGACCCAAAGATATGAGACAAATTATGCAACCTGACTAAAAAATATAGGACCAGTTCTGCAAATGACCCAAAGATATGGGACCAAAAATGTAACACGGGACCAAATATGCAACTTGAGCAAAATATATGGGACCAATAGTGCAACAAAAAAAGTTATGTAACCAACTTGAGACCTTAACAAAAGTTATGGGACCAAAAGTGCACTTTGACCTTTTTTATTTTGAAATTGAACAAAGCAAAATGTGAGAAGGGCAAAGCATAGGAATATGACAATTATAAGAACAAAATGATTTTCCACCCTATTAGTTAAGACTTTATTAATTAAAACGTATTATTTAACATTATTGATGAGAAAATAATAAATAATAATATATATTTCAAACCTGTTTCATTAATTTGCCATGGTCTTGTTAGTTACTTCAACCTATACTTTTTACAGTTATGCTCAAATATATATATATATAAATATATATATATATATTTTCTATATTTTGTCATTTGAAAAAGCTTAAAAAAATTGCAGGTTGAAGAAATGTCAGAACAATCCACTCCACGTGCTAAACAATCTGTGAAAGCTCGATTAAAAGCACTTATTAGTGAAGAGATAGTGCTAAGAAAGAAGAGTCGACATAAAAGAAGTTCAACATGCCCTGTAAAACCAAATCAACCTATTTCTAATATTCCAGATGATGTTGACCTTATTAATGGGTCACTATCATATGAAAATGACCAGAAAACAAAATGTGAAACACCAAGTAAGATGTTGAATGAAATATGTGTAGAGTGTGGCACCAGGTTTTCCACTGATCTCAAGAGCAATAATAATCACCATGTTCATAAGCTATATAAGCAATCATCATCATCATCATCATCAGATCAATATCATGCACTTTTGAAGGAAACAACAACAATATTATCATCACCATCACCATCATTAGGAGGCTATGGAGAGAAGTCAATTCAAGCAAGGCTATTAACAACTGATGTTTCACCTCTTCTCTTCAAGGATTTCTTGGATACTCTTGACATAATCAATGTAAATAAGGACATGCTATTAAAATTTCTACAACACCCACGTTCGCCTTTGCCAGCATATGAAATTCATAACCAACAAGCAACATCAAGTATTAGAAAAACGAAACTAAATAAGTCTATTTCATTTCCTGTACCTGCATCATCATCACCATCATCATTATCATCACCACCACCAACCCCAGGAGTGTCCATTCAAAACAAAAGCAACATGGTAGATGGAAGGTGCAAAGCAAAAGTAGGGGAGAGACAATTACAGACCCAAAGTTCATCAGGAAAAAATTGCCACCAGTCTGAGTTGTTGGATTCATCTTACAAAGTCGATAGTAAGCTTCCATCAGTTCCAATACCACATGTTCAAAATCCAAGGGCTATTAAGCGTTTCAAAGATCTTAGACAAAAGGTGAGACATGTTATTGAAGAAAGCAAAAATGAGAAAAAAAGGATAGCCATGGATGCTATATTTCACAAAATCCCTCCTGGAAACAAACTTCCCAATGATTTGAAGAAGAATGTCTTTGACAAGTCTTCTAAGGACCCTAAAATTATGGGGGAAGGAAATACAAACATTGCTAGTACACGTAGTCGTCAAGTATCGCCTATTAGAAATTTATCTTTGAATGAATCAGTGTGGAGATATTCTCAATTGTATGAGACTTGTTTCAGTAAAGAAGCTAAGTATCCTAAATCTGAAAGGTTAAAATTGAAAAATGGGGAGAGAGATTCAACATCATTAACCACCTCAAAATCACTACAAAGGTTTCTTTCACTTCCTAATCTCAAAAATTACTTTTCTCAAAGTGATGATGCTTCTATTCTTTTCCCGCCTCCAATAGTCCCATCTAGGAAATTTGGACAGAAAACCAGAACACTAAGTACCGTTGATGATCAAATTAATTTTGACCATTGTCATCTAAGCCATCAAGATCTAGAAAGTGCTTCAAAAAGTATCCTAGAAGAGAGTGTCAAAACAAGTGATATAGGATCTGAGTCAAATGAGGATAAGGAGTTCATCAATCAAAATAGGAGCATACAATTTGATGATGATGATTATGGGAAACAGACAGATACTTACAATAATGAAGAAAGCAGTCAACAAAGTAGAGAATTTAATCCTTTAGAGGTTGAAGAAAAATCATACTCCTCTTTTGATTCAAGTAGCTTCCTAGAGGACACAATTGACTTTGATGAACAACTATCTTTATCAGAAGGTATATGTTTTCTTTCAATTAATAATTTAGCAGCATATTTACATTTTCTTAATAAAGTATAACTATGTGTATGCTTGTTGTCTAACCTACTATGTTGTAGTAATATGTTGCTTTAGTAAGATCTATAGAATGTTGAAATTAAATGATGAATGTTGTAGTTATGATCATTAAAATAAACATGTGAATTAAGCTATTGATAAATGTAGGAGTCAAATAGTAAAAGCTTAAATGAAATATAATCTGTTTAAATTGTTGGATTGGATTTCCATTAAAAACATGATCGAAGGCATATGTTGTCGTTTTAAATCTATTTTAAATTTGTAAATATGTATCATGAATTTTCAAATACTTCTTCAACATACAATGTACAAAAAACAAATTAATGATAACTTGGTTTACTTTGACTAGGGGTTTTTCTAGAAAAAAAAAAACAATTTCCCAATATGATTATGCATAATTATCCTTTATAAACTAACAAGTACATGTACATTTTTGTACTTGAGAACTATATGCTTAAAGTATATAGTCCTTGAGTTGTACCTTTACATGATTTACTTATATTTCCAGCAAAATTACAACCTGAATTTAATCATATTTTTGTTCTTTATAATGATTCTTGTTGAATGCATGGAAGCAGATTTAGAAGAAAAGCCAAGGCTTATTGATGGATTGGATCATACGGATGAGCAATTACAACCTATTATTGTTGGTTATCACGAAGAAGAAAGGGGCGAAGAAGATGTTTTGAAATTTGGTGTAGAAGTTGATGCAAAACTTGGAGTTGAATTTAACTATGTAAGAGATGTATTAGAAATATCTGGTTTCACAAGACATGATTCCCTTGGGATGTGGTATTCAGCTGACCAACCAATTGATCCAATAGTTTTTGAAGAAATGGAGAAGTGTTTACTATTTGATACTGAATGTTCTAATATTATTGGTAACGAAGAATATGGTCATGATTGTAATCATTTTCTTTTGTTTGATTTGGTTAATGAGGTATTAGTTGAGATTTTTGGGAGATCATGCAGTTATTACCCAAAACCCTTGTCTTCTCTAGCCCATGTTCATCCAATGCCAAAAGGAGAGCACGTTACTCTGGAGGTGTGGACACTTATTAGCTCCTATTTGAGATCAAATTCTAACTTGCTTTATCCATCCCTGGATTACTATGTGAGTCAAGACCTAGCAAGAAGTGATGGGTGGATGAATCTACAATTTGATTCTGAATGTGTAGGGCTTGAGCTAGATGATTTGATTTTTGATGATCTTTTGGAAGAAATAATATGTACATAAAGTGAGTTTAATTTGTCGGGAATATATTTTTTTTTATCCCCTGGTATCTTCCATGATTACTAATACATTGAAAATGGAGATTTTATTGTACATTGATATATATATATATATTCATATAGTATCATATTTTGCCAATATTTATCTGTGCTTCTCAGGCTATCTTACATGCTGAAAGAAATTGAAATGAAAACTCTATCTTGAACTTTATGTTTTCTTTTGATTTTTATTTATATATGCTAGTTTGGTTAAATCTCATTTTTGGTCTTTTATATATGGGGGATTCCCACTAGATAAAACGTTCAAGATGGATATCGAGGTTTTCCTCATGCTTGACAATGAACTCCCACCTTATTACAACGCTTATAATACTTTAAATAGTTGAATACTATCTAAATTCCCACGTTGATAAGTGTTTCCATTGAGGTTATGGATCTGCCATATACTACTGCAAACTACTACTCGAGTAAAATGCTTATGTTGATTTAAACGGTCACATGCCTTTTAAATTCTCTCTCTCATTGTGTATGTGAATGAGTCAATAGATGGTCACATGCTACTCTTTAGACTCTGACTTTCCCTAGTTTCACCTTATATTTGGATTCGTCTCGCAAAAACAACGAAAATGACTTAAAAATCATCGAAAACGAAGCAACAATTAAGAAGTTACATGTGACGAAAAAATGCACACAGATGGCCAATGGTCAACAACAACAACACCTCGCACTAGCCATTGGTCAATGCTGGTTAATGGCATTCAATAGCCGCCGCCTCCACTCACGGTGGCATTGGTGACCAGATATCTACTAGCTAGCTACTGCAAGCGGTGGTCCATAGCTTAGGTTGTTGGACCATTGCCAATGGCATGTTCATCCTCCTCTCTATCCTTTTTTTCTAATTTTTTTAATTATTTAAAATATTCATTATTTTAATAATTAATATGGGGTTCAAATATCTAAAAAAAATTAGGCAAATCTCTGAATTCACGTTCAAATCAAATTTGAATTTCAAAAAATTCAAAATCACATTTTTAAATTTTAAATTTTTAAATATTTGACAAGCTT
Source organism: Chamaecrista fasciculata (assembly GCA_003254925.1). Classification (NCBI taxonomy): domain Eukaryota; kingdom Viridiplantae; phylum Streptophyta; class Magnoliopsida; order Fabales; family Fabaceae; genus Chamaecrista; species Chamaecrista fasciculata. Next base: position 41,331 of record QANZ01044564.1, read on the forward strand.
AGCTTGAGAAACCTAAACTCACAATCCTTAAAACTTTTGACCTATCACACTATTAGGCAAAATGCACCAAGGAGATCCTAGAGGGGGGGGGGGGGGGAATAGGATCTGAAAACTTTTTC